>JAWWEW010000051.1:10755386-10940269 GCA_035583185.1 Anabacerthia variegaticeps
CCCCCCCCCCCCCCCCCCCCAAATGATAATCTAAGTAAAAAGCCTTTGGGGCTCAATGAATTATGTAACATATGTTTTCCTTCAGTAGGACTGGAGATCACTTGTGCAAATTTAACAAATATAGGAAGTTATTATTACTGTAAGAACTTGGGGAAGTCAGGTTAATAAAGCTGCCTTTTTTTTTTTTTTAAATTTCTCCCCCTTGTTAAATGAACTTTCCCCACTAAAGAGAAAAGGTACAGGAGATCCAGTATGGCTTTTGGGTCACACTGGGGAGAAGAGCACATGTCTGTAACAGCATCAATACATCAACATATTCCCATATTTTCAGGACCACACTGCACTACCTGCTTGAGAGGAGTCAGAGCTGGAAAATGCAACATTCCAAGATGTGCATATGGGGGAATAAACCTGGAGAACTGAGAAAACAAACACCAGAAACCCCATCTGGCAACAGAGACCCCTTGGAAAGGTGTTCAAGAGCCTTTAGAGGACACAGGTCCTTCAGAACCTTGGAGTCTGGAAGCTTTCTTTGTTTGAAAGGACAGCTATGGGTCTTCATTTGCATCAAATAAAAGCTACAGACTTTGAGAGAATTAGTCCTAAAATTACAGGGGTCAAGATAAAAATTTGCATCTTGATAGCATTAAAATATCCATTTTTTGGTATCAGCAGAGAGTACATACTGATATGAAGTTTAGTAAGGATTTCCTTTAACCTGAAATACTTCTGGGTTTCTAATTAAGATCTTTTTATATTTAAATACTTGAGAAAATAAACCCATGATGAAATGCAGGAAACTTTTCCTAAGTAAAACTTACTATAAAAAAGCAAGATACTTCAGCTCCCCATTCATAGAAGGATTGAAACATTAAAGAGCTGTAAAAGTCACAAACTGTTCTTTAAAAAGGCAAGGGACCATGCCTTTGCCTCTGGAAAACAGAACTGACTGATGTTCTAAGTACTGGTCACCTCATGATTTCTGATTTCTTCCCCCCTAATCTCCAAGGGCCTGGGTGTTGGATTGAATTTACAACCTCTCCCCACTGCCCCAAAGCCACACATTTTAAAGCCTGGGAATATTTGGTTGTGCCTTTAGTGAACACAAGGAGGGGGAAAAGCAGCTTAATTTGCAAGTGTCACAAAGTTCACGTTGCCACTTTGTGAATATTCTCAGTCCAGCCCCTGCTAATTGTACTGCACTGATTCCATCCCCAACACTCCAAAGCAGCAGTGCTGATGGAGCTGCCTGTGGGAGCAGAGCAAAGGAGAGCTGGCACAATATCAGCAAAAGCAGCTGAAATAAATAATGCAGGGCAGCCCTCTGTTCTCTCCCGGTAACTGGACACCAAGACTTTAATCCCTTCGCACAAAATCTCCACAAAGTCTGATTTTGCAGCTCTGCAAAGTCACTCACATTTCCAGAAATCCTCTCCCCCAGAAGAGCAATGGCCAATGAGCTGGATTACCATAAATTCAGCAATCAAATTTACACAGCTCTGGAGATGCAAGTAAAATGAGTATTGTATCTTCATTTCCTTTGTGGCACTTTATCAACCTCTTCCTCTGCTGATGGTAGAAGTCAATAAAATCCTATTAACACTAAGATGTTGTATTAAGTTTGACAGTTTACAAATTGCAGGGGTTTTCATTTCAAATATGAGCAGCTTGAGATACTCTGGAGTTTCACTGTATAAAACTGTTAAAGTTGGAATAAAGTAGATAAAGTAATTTGGGTGTATTTTTTCCTCTCCTTTTAAAGAAGGCAGCAGAAGGAAAAGCAGACATAAAAACAACCTTATAAGCCTTCCTGGGAGATTCGCATTAGTCTAACCAGGAAGACCAGAGGAATCACAACAGATTTATATTTTGAGCAAAGCATTCACCTTCCTATGGACTCCACAGACTCTCAATCAGGCTCTGTTGCTTCCTATAATCACAAGTAACTGCTCTTGCAAAATAAGGAGCACATCCTAGGAGAAAAAGGCTTAAAGCAACTGAACCTTTAAAGAGGCAAATAAATAGAGATCCCAGCAGCAGGGATGGAGTTGGCACCTGCAGAAACAGCAATCAGGGTATGGCTGACCAGGTGGTAAATGAATTAGGAATTATGCCAGAACAAACTTGAGGACAAATCTCAAGCTATTCCTGCAACTGGGCAAATTGCCATAATTTGTGCACTTATCCACCTGGTGGTTTAAATTCCTGTAAAATATCGTTTGAAGAAAACAAACACTAGTTCCAGTTGGTGCTGTTCTTCCAGTTCTTTCTTCCTTGAAAAATGTTATCTCAGAGAGGAACATGCAGAAGGCATGTAAACAAGGTCTAGGAACCTGCCCTAAATAAGAAATGCAAATCCAAAGCAAGTGATTGAAAATGTGAAAGAGGGGGGAAAACAGGGCCAAGTCTGGCCCAGTTCCAGGGACTCACGCAAGAAAGCAAAGAGAAATGTGTGAAGCAGAGCCTTAGAAGGCAGTGTCCCCTTTATTCTGTTTCTTCAGCCTCCTTAAAAGTAAAAATGCTTGGTCTCATGAACCAGGAACAGTAGAAAAGTCACTGTTGGAATGAAGAATGAACAGCTTTTGATAGATTTAATTTTTATATTCTTCTCCAAACCTTCCCCAAATTCACACTACCATTTCTGAACAAGCCTGAGAGATCCTTTATTCCCACGGCTGGACAGTGCAAAATCACTTGGTTTGTCTTTCCAGAATAAGGACTTGACAAATATTCAGCCTTCCCTAGTTCAATGTCATCACTGCTTTGAACAGACTTCGACATTTAGTGATGATTTCATTCTTTAATTTCTAGTTGTCTTATTCTTGCTCTTCTGCTTAAAGAAGAGCAGTGAAAAGCTTTTCCCTTTCTTTCTACATTTTTTTAACTGTACTTCCCTTTTTAAGTATAACCAGAAAGCCCGTCAAAAAATTCCTATCTATTGTACTCCTCGAGGTCATGGATTCTTCCAATTGTTAATTAATTTACTAAACCAGGAAAGCACCACTCTGATGCTCCAGCCAGAAAATAGTATGGGGTTTGTCCCCAGAGCCTTTTCAATCCCAACAGTCCCAGCCATCCCAGAGTATGTGGCCATACACAGATCCCTCAGATCACCACTCTTGCTGCAGAAGACACTCTGGGACTGCTCACAACACAGAGTGGGAGGCTTTATTTGGAAGCAAGCATTGCCTCCAGCAAGGATGTCTGCACACAGCAATAACTTGCCAGTGTTTAAGGCCAGAAGCATTCTTAACACCCACTTAGAAACATTCCAATCTATCTTATTTGCCTATAAACTCTATTTCATGACAGGGAAGAAAACTTTTCCCTCTTTCAGTGATTCAGTCCAGCTCTGATAGCGGGTGGATCATATTTAACCATCTATCCATCACCCTGACTGCACACACATTCCCACCCTCCTCCAGCAGCACACCATGGATCCATGGGCACTCCAAAGGAAATTCCCTGCCATCTGATGCTGGGTGTTCTCCCCTCACTGCCCTTCAGCTCAGAGGGAAGGACAGAGTGGCAGAATTCTGTGAATTCAGCACCACAGGTAATTTATTGGCACCGTGATTTCGCTGCTTTAAGTGGTTACAAATACAATCTTGCAGGCTTAAATTTCAACTTAAGCAGCAGAATGAAAAGATGTCTTTCTACAGTGCTTAGAAAAAATTATCCGCTTGGGAAGGTAGAATTTCAGGGGAGAAAATTCAACAATATATGTAAGTATTTACACTATTTATGTGTTTGTAGGGGCTATCAATGTTGCCAATTAAACCTTAGAGCAAGCCAAGTAAAGCCTCTACACTGCCAACCTACACCCCAATACCAACCAGATCTGAGGTCAGGATTTGGAAATAAAACCCCCACCATCTGAAATCCTTTCTTCACAAGACATGGGTTGTAGTTTGTCCTCTGTCACCTCATCAAACCTTTGCACTCTTTGCTACACCTTCAGCACGTCCGACCTGGTGGCCACAGCCCTTCAGGGACAGGCTGTTTCTGAGAGCCTGTTCCTACTGAGAAGACTGTGTTAAGTGCCCTAAGCTCTGGAGTAAGGAAGGGACCTCAATATTGCTCCCCAAGCAGACTGAAATAATGGTGTGCTGCCAAGGGAGCAGTGAAATACAAACACAGTGCACAGCACCAACCTTCTCTCTGCCTTCCTGCAATGCTGTCTGAGTGATGTGTTTTTAGCTTCATATCAGGAGACAACATCTCCACAGCCTTTGGGGTTTCACTGCTGTGCTGGCTAACAGAATAAAGCATGAGACCCCCTTTATGCTCTGGTTCATCAGTTATGTTCTTATTTACTTGTCATACATTCTAAATCTGCTGGTAGCCAACACAGGCAGCTCTGAATATGCTGTATTTAGGAGTTATCAGCTGACTATCTTAGATTGCAGAAAAGCCTGTTTTCAAAAACTTGGCTGTGTACACGGGCGTTTTTTTTTTTTTAAATGCTCAACCTCAAAGAAAAGGCAAATAAGATAGAAAGCAATGACAAGTTCTTCTCTAACCTGGGGAAACACCCATTGTAGCCTTGAAAAGTTGATTTTATACACTCTGCTGGCCCAGGACAGAGCTGCTTCCCTTGCACTGGGCTCAGAGATGCTCAGCCAGCACAAAGGGACAGAAACCCATTGATCTGCCCATGGGACTGTGTGTGCACCCAATCCTGAGCTCCAGCAAGGACAGGGAGCCTCCAGCACATCCCACTTACTCCCCAAGCTCTGCTTTTGCTCATCTGGGATTTAGGAAGTCCTAATTGCACTATCACTTTGCAAGTGACAAATTTTCACAGTTTGCCACCATCCTAACTGGAACGGATCTGCTTCACCTGCCAGAGTAATTGATTTTGCATGATAATCAACAACCACCTCGAGCAGGAGACCTCACTGTTTAGCAGTGTCCTTCTGTGGGTGGCTGACAACCTGCTATTAAGTTCCTGAAGAGGTAAGAGAGTCATGTCTCCAAATGGTGAAGAACAATATCTAAAAATTGGATTTTTTTCTCCTCACTGACCTAGTTAACATGTTGCAGATACCCCAGAATAATGCAGCTGAGTCCAAAGCTGTCACTTACCCTTTGGACCTGGGAATAACTAACATTCACAGATGGAAAGAATCTTCACACCAAAAAATCTGCTATCTGCAAATGGCTATAACTTCAAAGCATAATTAAAAAAAGTTTCTTAATAAAAGCTACAACTTTTCTTCAAAACTGTGGTGTTTGTTGTTTTGTTTGTTTGGGTTTTTTTGTTTGTTTGTTTTTTTAAAAAGACTGGATTCTTTCTTCACAGCTAAAGTTTCTTTATCTATGCAACAGATATTTTATTAGCACTGAAGAGAACTGTATGTATTCAAACAATCTCCATCCTGTCTAGATTAGTTGATGAACTGAAAACCACTGTTCTACAAGAATCTATTACACTGGAATCCTTGACTTTGTCTCCTCTATATAATAACAAATAAAAATATTTTACAAATAAAGGCCTTTAAAAGGGAAGTTCTTCACACGGTAACAGACAAGTATTTATGTTTTTACATCTGCCTGGCTTGATTTCTTGGTTGGTATTTTTCCACCAACACATCTCTCCCAAAGCACCAGAACTCATTTGCTGTCTGCCTCCCTTACCCCTCCTGCTTTCCCTGATTCAGCAGGAACGCTGTCAAACACCTGGTGCTTTGCTGTTCCTGAGTAGCCCAATTACCATCGGATTGCCTGGAAATTAGGTTCTTTTTTCAAATGGCTCAGCTGCCCTCTCTTGAGGTTATTTTCATGCTCAGACGGTGGCTCTCGAGCCAGGGCTGCTGTAGGAGTGTCCCGAGCACATTTGCTCTGCCTCCTGTTTCCATCTCTCCCAGGCTCACAATTGCACAGGGTAACTGAGCCTGGCAAACAGCAAATGGGAGAAGCCAAAACATGGGAGACAGAAAACCCCTGTTACAGAGAATAAGAGACAACAGGGCAGCTCTTGAGAGGTAGCTGATGATCTCAACACCTTCTTCAAGCAAACCAGGTATACCCCAAACCCTGAGCAGAAGGTGCAGAAGACAAACACCCTCAAACACCTGAGCAGCCTTAGGTTACCTGTGGCACTTCTGTTAAACGAGTTCCATCAGATAAGCAAGAGCAGTTTATGGAACTGGATGAAATGGTAAGGCAGCTAGTTTAATAAAGTGTTTATGTTCTTGGTCAAAATATTATATTAAAGCTGCAGTCAGGTTAAATTGAATTCTTTACATCAATAATGAAAGAGATTTGGCCACAATACTGAGGAAAGTGATTTCCTAATAAACCAGAGTACAGAGGCTGCATTTGAGGTAGCACTAGGAATCAGTAAGTACATGTGCTTCTCCCTTTAAGAACTGCAATGGGCTATTACACTAATCTGATGCCTTTACTTTTCCTTAGGAATTAAATTGGCCTCTCTTTAGGAGCTCAGGTTCAATAGAGTTCTTCTCTAAGCATTGAGCAGCCATAACATTTCCTCATAAAAACATTGTCTCTTCAATCTGCAGGGGCTTCAGCCTTATTTGAGTAAAGCCCAAAGTAGGGAAAGGTGTCCTGAACCTAGCAAGTAAACCTGCAATATAATAAAAATAAGATTCATAAAAACCCTGCAAACTTATGTAAAATAAGTTTATAATTTAACACAGTGTTACAAAGAGTAAAAACTTCATTCTTTTACTGAACTGGGTAGAAGTTTTGCTGCTTCCAAACCCCTTCCCAACTGGGAACAGGAAAAGCAAACAACCAAAGAAACCCTGTACGGAAGACACTTCCATAGTCAATTTTACTGGTGTAAAACAAAGTTGATCCATGTAAATTCAGCGTTTCCCCAACGTTCATGTTCACATCTACTTAGGAGTGAACTTCGAGAGCATTTAACATAATAATACAATGTAAAATGTGCAGCAGATCTGCTGCTTAGTAAAGTCACAGCTGCAGCAAGTTTCTGCTTATCAACAGCAATTTCACAACACTGACCAGGATTAAAAAGGCAGCTCTTGTTAGAGAAGAACATCTCTGCTTTCAACCTCTATTCCCAGATGTTTACACTATCTCTTCAAAGACCTATTAGATCTAAAGTCTTTGATATATGACCAGCTACTTCTGCAGAGCTTTCTGTTAACTGAAATCTAAACCCACCCGGGACAAGGACAAATCAGTTTTTATCAAATGTTTTCAGTATCAATTTACTACGAACAGGAATGTTCTTCACTTGGTCCCTCAGTGCTCCTGTACATTGTGAGTTCAGAAGGACAACTGAAGAAGAGCAGAATTTGACTCTTTACAAACATTTTTAAATGTATTATTTCTGAGCAACAAATAGGAGCAGTTCTACTTTTGAATAAAGATTCCAGTGGAAACTTCTGGGTGTAGATGTCAGATATAGTTACTTATTTTTCCCGAGAAACACAACTCCTGAAGTGAGTGCCAGTCTGTTGGGACCTGTTCATACAGGAATAACTTCCCATCCTCCTCATGCCAAACAATTTTAAGAACTGAGAAACAAGCTTGAAATTGACTTCAGGCATCTACCAAATATTTATACAAGGAATGGGAGGCACATTAAGCCAGGAATTAGTAAACAAGAAACATCCAGCAAATCTTGATTCATGTCTTGAATGAAACCCAGGAACTCAAACTAAATTACAAATAAAACAAGCAAATAAACTCATCACACACACAAAGACTAATCTTTCAACTCAAAGGCAAAAATAGACTCAGGACCTGAGTGCAGAGCTGGAAGTGGGTTTTAACTGTACATACACAGTAATAACTACCCATCACCAACAGTGTGAAAAACAAAGCCCAAATCATTTTTCAGTATATTAAAACTAAAAATCTTCAGTATTAAATGTGGATCTTTTTCTTTAATGAAGTTCTGTCCTGAAAGCAAAGCACTCAATATGAGTTGCTTCTCTTGCCAACAGTGCTAACCCACATCCCCAAACAGCATTTAAAGCTGTATTATTCCTTCAGGAAAGGCCTTCTCACACAGCTCTCTCCAGCTCAGCTCTGCATTGTAATTGAGCAGAGTTCTGCAAACTAAATGATGCATGAGTGTGTACAGTTTCAAAGTTCAATTTCTTCAATCAGAAATCCAAAAAGCACTGCCAAAGCAGGCCTTGGGAGAAGGAAAATGCCAAAAAGGAAAAACAGCATCTGCTAATATTAAACTCAGACTTTGCCGCTCTGAACAGAATTACAAAACCTCATCTAGTGACAGAATAATTAGGCACAACTAAAGCAATCACTGGCACATTGTCAGAAATAGAGGCTTTGGGAAAAAAAAAAAATTAAAAAATATCCAAATATCAGCACTTTGCCCAGAATTCCCCAAGCCTGGGCCTTTCGCTTCCCCTGAGTGACTCCAATCAATGAGTCAACTGCAGCAGGTCGAACACAAGTGTGATAAAATGCCACCTTATGAAGTTCCTGCCTTCATAGATCTCCCCAAATGAGTCATAAAACTATCCATCAATATCCCCCCTCGTGCAGGAAGGCACAGGCAGGAGGGAAGTGCAGGGAAGCTCTCCCTGGCATTCCATTTGCAGGATATAAATCAGGATGGCTCCTGTTTGGTGCCACCATTAAGTAAGGAACAAGGGCCTCCACTGTCATTAGTCAACAGCTAACAAGGCATTAACATTTTCATTAACAGTGTTGACAAATTCAAATCGATTTTCAAAGCTCATTTGCATCATATTCTGAAATTGTGAAGTGGAAGGGAGCAGTCTGACAACTTGATTATATGCTATAGCTTAAATTCCTGTTTTTCTACCTATGTATAGATGCAAAGTCTACATCACATCTATGTATGTTCCAGTGCCCTCACATTTTCGCTTTGCAACTGCTGTACTAAACTTATGGCCAGCAATTGTGTGTCGTTCTGAGTTCATTATCACCAATCAGAAAAGATGGTCATTTAAAAGAAGTAGCAAAAACTTTGGCTTTTTTAAATCTGAGGAACAGAGAGGAAAAAAAGGGCAGAAGATGGAAAAAGATCACAGTGTAGTACTCTGATAAGGCTCTAAGATATATAACACCCAGAAACACAAAACCATAGTTGCTTTAACATGTAGAAATCTCATTTCCTTCCAGCTTTGAGTGGTCCTTAAAGAATAATTTAATTAGCTCTGACTGCAATGAGTGTTCTCCATCACTGTATCAAATTTGAGATTATCAGAAATTATACATCCAAAAGGGACTAAGGAGGAACACAATGAGTGTGAGAGAAATGTTCCTGTGCACAGAGATCTGAAATACCCGAGGGGGATGGACTTGGAATGTTTTCAGTTTGTGAGAGAGCCCAGTCTGAGTCCTCACTCCACCTATACTGGACCAGAGACAGGAACCAGTTCCTCCCACACGCTGCCCTTTGACTTTGTTTCATGGAATTAGAAAGGTTCAACCCTAAAAGAGGCTGAACAGCACCCTAAATTAAAGCCTACAATATATACTAGACACTGGTGACTTTTTGTTTGAGATCCAATAAAACATGGCTTTCAAATTTCATTCAAAACCCTTCACCCAAATTAATTACATTACAGAGAATTAAAAAATTCATTCCATAATTAATAGACTCTAAAATGGACTAATTAAATCACGTCTCAATACTCCAAATTTGGTGCATAAATACCCCTAATCTCGTTTCCTTTCTGCAAAAACAATTTATATATGATTGAGAGCAAGCAATTCTGAGAAACAGATTCACATGAGTGTATTCAGGAAAGGAAGAATATTAGGGAATTTCAAATGTATAGATACCTAAACAACAAAAGAATCAACATTAATTGTGGCCATTAGGGAAAAGGCATTTTTCTATTACACATTGCTTGGCTTTGGTGAGAGGTATATGCATTTGGCAACATGGTCTTTTAATTCTAAGCAACAGGAGCCTATTAGATTCACAGAGGAAAGGACAAGATCAGAAATTATTCTGTGAGGCAGCCTTAGTGCAGTTCATGGTGCTGCAGAGCTGATCCTCAGCGACCTGCTATCCCTAAAACTCCAAGCTGCCCACGTTCAGCACAAGCTGAAGTTGCTGATGTTGGGCACAGCCTCCATCAGCTGCTTTCATTTGTCTCTCCAGAGGAACACACAACCCTGGACCAGCCTTGCATTTCCTTTCTCCCATTTCCACCTGTAGTCACCAGGTTTAAAGATGAAAGCAAAACTGATACTAATTAAGTGAGCCTTGAATTCCATTCTGCTTGCTCAGGACAACTGCTTTGCAATTAATTTCCCATAAATTAACCTGTACAGTCAAAGCTAACATCCTTC
Source organism: Anabacerthia variegaticeps (assembly GCA_035583185.1). Lineage (NCBI taxonomy): Eukaryota > Metazoa > Chordata > Aves > Passeriformes > Furnariidae > Anabacerthia > Anabacerthia variegaticeps. The sequence goes on from JAWWEW010000051.1 coordinate 10,765,686, forward strand.
ACCATTTTGGCAGCTGGAAGCTGAATAACCAGTGCTTGAGGTAGAAGTTGGTGTTTTCCCTTCACTGAGTGAAAAAAAAGCCTCTCAAAGTGACTTCTCTGGCTCCACTGACAGTGGTAAACAAAGGCTGAGCTGTGTTTTTGTAAGATTGTACCCATAAAATCTGTGTCCCTCAAGCTGGACAAGTTCTTATGTAGGGTGCAAGGTAAGGCAAAGCAAACAAAATCCCCCCAAAATGCACAAAAAGTCCAAAATGAGAACACAGCCAGAAAAAAAAGTAAAATCCCACCACCAGCAGCCATGAAAAGCACTTTAAAATACCAGCAGCACAACATACTGTTTAAAGATGTTTTAGAGGATTTATGTCAAAAGCAATGTCCTCGATCAATAATCAGTATTCATTTGAAGCTTCTGATAGTTTAACATTCTTACAAGTCACACCAGGAAATCACTTTCAGGATCCAGACAGTTCTACCAGAACTACCAAATTTGGAGGGTTTCTTATTTAATCCTGGCTTCCTCACTGCTCCAGTTTACAGGCTTTTTTTCCTAAGCACTCCTTCAAAACATTACTCTTTTTAAAAAAATCTGACACTTCAGGTTTCTATTTGCCAATTCTTCTGCAGCAAACAATCTTATGCACGTTGATATTTTAATATTCTGTAGGTCAGGATGTGTCTTTCCTTACAAGTCCATAATAACTTTTAGGATAAGACTGAGGCAAAGAACAAATCCTTAACTAAAAGCTTGGCAATTTGGGATGTTTTTATCACTGAGAATTGCAGGAAAACTGCAGTTAATCCCTGTTGGACAGGCATGAGACTGCCCACGGGCCAGCTCTGTGCTCAAGGTTCCTTGGGCTCTAATCAATAGGTGCCCTGAATCTCCTCCATCTCGGAGCTCTCCTTGTTACCTGTTCCACTGATTCCCTGAGCAACAACAAGCTGCAAAGCACATGTTGGCCTGACCTCCACCCACTGGCTCTGAGAGGCTTTTCTGGCTGCCTTCAGGAAACGAAAAACAGCCCAGGAAAGAAAAACAGCCCATTTTGCCCCTGAACGATACATGGTACATTCATTACCAAAGTTCTTACCAACGCTCTCCCTGTTTCATTTTCAAAGCCTAAACACCCACAGAAACAGCCACCATGAAAAGCACAGTATGCTGCTTATTCCTGAGAATTACAGAGAAATATCCTTGACTTGGGAAAACTTGAGAATTTTGAAAAAGTGAATGGCAAATTCTAGAAACCAACACTAAAGCAAAATAAAGCTCATTTTCTGAAATTATTGTGAGCTATAGATTAACACAATTATGACACCATATAACCAATACCATGGAATGATATCAACCCAGGAAAACTCCTCTTGCTTGAATTATCTTTAAAATTAAGGCAGCACAAAAAGCAGAATAAATCCATCAATTAATAAAACAGTATAAATACCAGAAACAAATCCATCAGATAACAAGTGAAAATTGAAAAAACCAAATCCTTCTTGGGAGAACAAGGGAATCTGATAAAAAAATAGAAAACACACTCAAGCAGGAGATACATGAAAGCTCCTAAAGATAGCAGTGATAAAGGAAGTGGAGGTACAAAGGGAGAATTGTGATCAGAAAGAATGAGATATTGCTTTTGAGAATATCTGATGTAAGGAAGACCAAGTGGAGATGCTGATATATCAAATATTTGTTGTATTTAGAAGATTATTTAATAGCTTACCCTGAATGCTGGGAGAGCTGAGGGGCAGATATAAACCACTAAGATCTTCCAATATGCACAAAAAAAGTGGAAGAGCCTCTGAACACACTGCAGTGAAACAATAAAGTCTATTTTTTCTGTTATCTTTGAGTAACAAAACAAATTAGTGAAAAAAAAAGGTTTTTAAGACAACAACACACAAGAGAGCAAAATCCATGTGATTGCTTAGCCCCAGTAGTTTGGTAGGATTTGGTAAAACCCCTACAAAAGCAAACAGCTTCCCTACCTTGAAGGTTCTGCCTCTCCTCCATCCCAACCACGCACTCCATCTTGCCCAACCACTCCCAGCTAAATGCGGGGTACCTGCAGCCCCCTCCCACCCCAGCTGGGGCTTCAGCCAGGCCAGCCAATCCCAGGCATGCAAGGCACTCAGCACTTCTCTGCAGGACACCTGGGACCTTCAGAGCTTCACAAGGAGCTCAGCTGGTAGGATTAGTAAAGTACTAAACACAATCCTTTAGCAGGGTTCAGCTCCTGAGAGCATTCCCTCACCATGTCTGAGGAATTTAGAGTATCAGGTGGTTATTGTGCTAGAACCAGCCCAAGGCCTTTCCAAGCTGATGAATGTGACCAGGACACTTTAATTCCATTTATTCATAATTAGGGCTTAAGGTTGTTTCTAGTGAAGTCAATGGAAGTGTATCTTTAAAAATGCATTTCAGGCCACAACGTTGCTTCTCATTAAAAAAGAAAAATTATAGAGATGAAATTAGGATCTGGTTTCTTCACCCCTAATAGATATTGGTAATATATTCCTTTCTCATGTGTTGTGGTCTGCGGTCCATGGGATCCCACTGTGTGTCACCTTCCCAGCTTGTGGAGCCCAGAGTGGCTGATGCAAAGAGCCTGAGCCCTTCCTGGGTGTCTCTGCCCCGGGGGAGTCTGACTCCTGTTTGCAGAGGAGGAGCAGCTACAAGCCTGGCTCTTGGAGAACTTTTTACAGATTCACCCAGCTTTTAAAATATTTCTGATAGCAAAGAAACCAAACAAAGTCTCCCACACCATCTGATTGGCACAAAGCAAAACCCTGCTTTGAAGTGTAACCTGCCTAAGGAACCATCCACATACAAAGCTATTTAAACAGAGGCTGGAGAAGGGAGAAAGAGGCTTCTCCTCTCCCTTCTCTGTATGTTTGGAACCAGAGTAGCAACTTCTAAATCTTTTGTGCAAATCTCATTAGACCATAAAGGCCACAAGCAGCTGGAGGTTAGTGAAGATCAGATGAATCAATTTGGAAATTATGTCCTACCCTGATTTTAGTACATACTGTGCTATCGGAATGTTATTTTAAAGTACATCTTAAAGCAAAGCTTCTCATTCGTTTTGTGATTAAGGGAAGTTTTAGTTTTGAATTAAGGTAGTTCTCCATAGCTCTGCAGAATTTGTAATCCTGCCAGGGCTAGTATTACAAATGTGTGGATATTGGAGCATTCCCCTTTGCTTGGTATTTGAATTTCATCTCTTTGCCCTCCACCTGTACAGCAGTTCACCTCTACAGAGCCAATGGAACAGCAAACATTGTTTTAGGATCAAGATGTCTCACCAGAAATTGAAAGAAATTAAATGGTACGATGTAACTACCCAAGTCTTCCTCTACTACCCCCCTGCTTGGACTTTATTTTAGCTGCTGTAGTTTCCTCTAGTGCTCAACTATTGCATTATCAATACAGGAAAATAAATAACTGCTGCAATGACTTGTCACTCATGTCATTCCTCGACGCCAGTAAATAGTTCTATGATTCACCCAAGTGGGCTGGAGCTGGGAGGGGGATGTGGAAAATAGTCTTAAGCTTAAGATACTTCTGGTGTTTATAGGTAACACGATCCAGGTTCCATCTCTGGAACACACATGCTACTCCTTATTGAATTTGAAGGAGAATGTCTCTAATTTAATTCTGTTCCCTCCTCAGGTGTAGGTGTAGCTGATCTTACTCCAGTGGAGGGGTGGAGGAAGAAGTAAAGAAGATAAATGCACAGCTGAAGACATTGCAGAAGTGATAGGCATTAATGATACTGCCTGATGGGATGCTTGTCACTTTTCTTGCCTTGTTTAATGTTGCTACCAAGACATAAATGCATTTTTCTCCTCCACAAAACATTTGGAGAATCGATGTTTGCTAAAGACTAAATGCACTTCAGTTTAATAAAACCAAGAGAGTGGAAAAATCAGTGAGAAATCTTCCTTCTTAATCTCTGGAATTTTGCACTAAGCAAGGAGAAAAGAAAGGAAAAAAAAAAACCGCACAAAAACCCCAAAACAAAAACAGAAAACCCCCACAAAAACAAAAACAACAAAACAAAACCATCACCCCAAAATGAAAACAACAAACAAAAGTCAGAGAAAAATGGGTTGAAGGGGCTGTGAAAGCACCTCTGTCTGTGCCATGTGTAGTGTATAGATCACATCTCACACTCTTTGCATGCTCCCTCAGTTTGGCCACAGTGGGCTCCAGAAGGAGCACGGGAATTCTGTGTGGTTGGGAAGAAAAGAAGATGAAACAATAACCCCAAAGAGGCACCAGGGCCTGGATTAGAAGAAGAAGAGGCTGATTAAAAGACAAGTTCCTAAACATTTAAGTGTCTGCTTTTGCTTGTCCTTTTGACACATGCTCTGAGGGCTGGCTGGAAAGGTTATGACTTACACTTCAGCCCTGGGAGGGAAGGTTTCTCCTCTCCAGGATCCTACAAATACCCATGCTGGGGACAATTTGCCACCAAGTTGCTGCAGTTATGGTGACCCCTTTAATCTGCTGTGCTTTCCCCTGTGTCCCTCAGTCCCCTTGTCCTGTTCATTACATTCTAAGCTCTTTGTGACAACCCTGCTCCTCCAAAGCCAAGACAGAGTTCAGAGAAATGAAGGGCTGACACCTGGTTGGAGTGTCCCTGTGCATTTTAAATAACTATGATGATAAGCAAAACGAGATGTATCTGAAAGAAACTTGATTATTATATTAGTTCCTACATTCTATTTCTGCTCACCTACAATTTTAAATTAGATGTCTAGTGTTCAGTATATTTGATCTGTTCTCTGGATTTCAAATGGCATTAACTGAGGATTCTCCCTTAATATTTTTATTTTTTATTCAAAGGACAGATAGTTTTTCCCAGCTGGGGGTCAGGAAGGGGAAATGTTTCTTTGTAGAGCAAAGGAAGAAGGAACTCCCAGATAATTACTTATTATTTTCTTGTCAAGTGCTATCATTGTCCTGCCTACAAAGTGAGGAGAGAAGCAGCACTGAACTGGCATTTTATGATCAAATACTAACTAAAATAATAATTGATACAGGGTGGGATGTATTCTTGAGCTTTGTTACAGGGTCTGGGGATTCAGGGACTCTACTTCAAACCTTTAATGAACCTGAAGAGAAGTCCTTGTATACTTCATTATCAGGGAATTAGTACTGAAAAACAGAGTTCTTTTCTATTTAAAATTCCTAATTTAAAGGATGCACTAAGCAAAAGAGAGATCATACATAATTTAATGTAATTGAGGAAGGAAATTAAAATATAATTTTCACTCCTCCATCTAATAACACTTCTCTTTCAAGCTCTGGGGATGTTGGTTAAGCCAAAGGTGGTGGTTTCCTTGGCAATTCTAGGTAAGAATAGAGACCCTTAAAAGAAATGAATAGAATAAAAGGGCATGAATAAGCAGGATTTACTAAATTGAGGGTTAAGGAAATGATAAGAGATCCCCGAAGAAGATTTAACATTGAAGATATAATATTAGAAAGAAGAATAAAATGAAGGTTAATCTTGATAATGAAGGACTTGAACCCCGGGAAAACGTCCTTACTGACATGTTAACATGTGCAGAGCTGGGATGAGAATTGGATGGCTCAGCCAGCCAGTGCTCTTTGTAGCTTTTCACTGGGACTGGTGGGAAAGTGCTCGTGGTGAGGGGCTGGCTGAGAGCCCCTCTGGGTGGTGTCAGGGCATTACCAGGGAAAAGGGACAGGAGAGTGGAAGAGAGCAGCCATCAGCTCCCCTCCAGGGCCCTGCAGCACAGGGGGACTCTGGCTGCTACCTGTTTTCAAGGTGCACTTCAGACTCAGCTGCAAAGGGTGAGCAGTGCAGGGACTCCCACCAGGGAAACCTTCCCCGGTGCTGGGGAAAAGTTTCCTGCTATAGGATACTTGTTTACAGAAGTGCTCAGAGCAGAGGAAATCCATCTTATATAGTGTAACAAACAGCCCCTCTTTGCTTCGTTTAGCTAAGGCCGGGATCTCCTGTTGGTCTGGAGTTCATATCACTTTTATTCCATGATTAATGGTTGTAAGTTGATGGTTTTTAATGAGATCTGCATCATTCAAATACATTTCAAACTGTGACTCAGCAAGACTTCACCAATTCAGCCTTCCTAAACATACCTTTATCTTCCTTTCTGTGACTACTTCGTGACACATAAATTAATGTTTCATTGAGCTAATTGGATCCTTGCAGCTCTTAATTTTTTTTTTTGCAGATATACTATTTTGAAGAAAACCCCCATGAAGTTTCATCTTTGAATATGAAATTAAGTGTTCCTTCTATTTACTACTCAAAGTAACAGGAAACTGCCTCTCTTGCATGGCATGGAAGGAACAAGCTCTTTATCTAAATCAGGGAGCCAGAAAGGATTCTTGGCTGGTTAAGTCAATTTGTTTCAGTCAGTATAAGCAGGACAGGCTGCAGAGGTGGGTCTGGGCAGACCTCATGAAGACCCAGTGCAAGGTCCTGCATGTGGGTTGGAGCAAACCCAAGCACAAGCTGGTTAGAGAATGGATTGAGACAAGCCCTGGGGAAAAGGACTTGCTGTTGCTCATGGAGGAGAAGCTCATCATGACTTGGCAATGCCCATTTCCAGCCCTTTCTGGTTTTATCATTTCAAGATGTTCCAATGCTTATAAACTGAGCTACCATTCAAAACAATTGTGCCTCAGCTGACTGTATCTCACCAAAGTGCAGCTCACTTCAGTCACTGCACAATCTGAGCAGGAGCTCTCACCTCTGAAAGCTGAGAATCTGGTTCCTTGTGCTCTGTCAATGCTTAATGCCCCAAGTATAAACACGGGCATTTTATGGAAGCAAAGGACTGTTTCTGAGCTCAAACTGCCTGAACTAAATTTTCCAAGCATAATATTTAAGAACCAGGACAGAAAGAGCCATTTCACTATATTTCTGAATAGAGCAAGCCTGCTGCATAGAAAACCTGACATAGAAATGTAAAGTCCGTAATTTGACAGTATTCTGTCAAACCCCATTGCAAAGGATGCTCCTTGGCATATTGCAGGAGATTTTCACACTCCCATTCTGTGCTCTTACCAATTCTTTAGCAGGGTTTCAGATAAGCCTTCAGCTGTCCAAAGCCTTTGTGCACTGAACCTTTCTCCTACAGAGTATTTAAAACATACAGTGAAATTATCTAGTGAAAGACTTGAGGTTTCTTATCCTATTTTTATTGGACAGATGCTGAAGCTCTAAAGCTTGGATCATATTGATCCCAAAAAGCTGTTTATGTGTGAAGGCAGGAAACTGATAATAATTCTTAGGATATGTGGTTTGTGCATGTAACAGTGTTCCAAACAGGCAGAATTAAAGGTATGTTTTCAGGTTTCTGTTTAGAATTGCTATGCTAAGTCTCTATGCAGTTTTTCCTCATTATTTCAGCTGGAGAAATAACTATGTTATCTTTTTCCAGTCTCTTTAAAATGTAACACATTTCAGAACAGCAAAATCCATTGACAACTTCGTAGTTACATCCCCAATTATCAAACCTTTAAGATACACATACATCAGTTATTTAAATGAGCTTTCACTGTTATCACAGTCAAATGAAGAACACATTCCTACTGCAGGATGACATAATGTCTGCTTGCATTTCAGACACTCTAACCTTAAAGGTACTAACAAAAAGCCTGTCAAATTTTTCAACAGTCTTTTGGCCTCCAACACTCCTGTTATGACATCAATTATCTTTCATGGCAATTTAGCCCTTGTATGTTCTAAATAATGCAAAACACCAACAGAACTCTATCAGCAGGGAAATTGCTTTGGTGGCTTGGTTTTCTGCAGCATCTCTGCACCTCACAAGTATCTCTTTTCATTTCAGCTCAAAGACTTTCACCATTGTTTCAAGGAAAAATGAACAACCCCTGTGGTCCAACAATCCCCTTTGGGAGCAGGGAAGGACACCCCAAAAACTAAAAGCCACTTACACCTGTCACCCTCAAAGATTGCAATACATGAGGGACTGGCATCCTTAAATTAGCACTGTGCCATCTCATTAAACAGACACGTCCAGAGACACTTTTCATATAAAACATTCAGCTTTTAGGATCTGAAAGGCATTGCCACATGTTTCACAAGTCACACATCAGACCACTATCTTGGTAAGTACATAGAACAATTTGGCAATATTGTAAACACTGGTCCTCCCCCAAAATCTATCTCAATTTTATGTTTTAGTAACAGAAGTAAGAGGAACAAGTAGCTATTGGGAAGCTACTGAAAGAGAATTAACAAGGAGGTGGGAAACTGCTCGCTGATCTGACTAATGAAACTACAAATTAAATGTTCAAGGTAGGCTAAGACAACTTCTGGCTCTCCTTGTTAACAATAAAACACAAATTTGGGTGTCCTTCCATGTGGGGAGGGAGTATTAGCAGAGCTGCAGCTTTTCAACCCTACTTCTGATTTTGTTCTTGAACAAAGAAACTTCTGAAGTCTGGCAAGAAACGCAGAGGAGGGATGGGGGGTTAAATGGTATATCAGCTTTGCTGCCTTTTCACAAATCCAGTGGGGATACCTTAAACCATAATTTTCAAACCCTATGAGGTAGTATAGTGGCATTTCTAAACTATTTCAAACTTCAGTATTCAAACTATTATACAAATAAAAAAAATATGTAAGACCTAGATTCAAAACTACTTTTATGTTCTTTTAATTTCAGCCATTTAATAAGACTCAATAAAATGCAGTTAAGAGCAGAAGGTGACATTCTTTAAACCAGTGTCACAGACTCACACTCACCTTCTCATTTTCCTTCATAAGCTACAGAAAAGAGCTGTTTCATGGAGTTGTTGCTAAAGAGGCTTCGCTGTACGAACACACCCCTGTGCCAGCTACAATCTCATCAGCCTGAGAGCTGTTCTTCAGACACTTCAGATGTTCCCAGACTAAACCAGCTCTTCCCACACCTCCCTGCCAGGTGACTCAAAGCCTGAACACCAGGTTGAAAGTGTGGCTAAGCTGAGACCTACAAGGAATTTTGCATTTAAGTCTGAATGCCAACGTGGGAAGAATAAAGGCTGGTGTTCTCTGCACACTTTGTCAGACTATCAGATACACTGCCCTGTTGCACCATTGCATGAAAAGGTGTCTATTAGAAAATATTTGGGGTTTGGGAGGTTCTGAAAGCTCTGATTGACTTGCCATCCAGTGTGGTGACCACAGACAGCTCCCAGGGAACGGCTGGAGCTGTGTCAGGGCAGGCTTAGGTTGGATCTCAGCAAAAGGTCCTTCCCCCAGAGGGTGGTGGGCACTGAGCAGGCTCCCCAGGGCAGTGGGCACAGCCCCAAGGCTGCCAGAGCTCCAGGGGGGTTTGGATGACCCTCTGGGGCACAGGGGGTGACTCTTGGGGATGGTTCTGGGCAGGGCTGAGGGTTGGACTCCATGATCCTTGTGATCCTTCCAGCTCAGCACATTCTGGGATTCTGCATCAAGGCAAACCAGATCTTCCAGTACATTCAGGCTTTCTACAGTACACTGCAACACTTTGCCTGTTTAAACAGGATTAGTTTTCAAAAGATTTCACACACATTTGCAGTTTAGATTGTTAGAATGATGTGACAAGAGTGTTCAGAGATTGTTAAAATTAATTTGAAAACCTAGAGTGTAAATCATCATTAGCAGTTTTCAGTGGCATTAAAATATCCCTTAGACATAAACACTTACCTTTTCTGGCCACACAGCAGAAGGAACATGAGGAGCAAAGATAGAGACCCCTGCTGACACTTGGAACTATTCGTGAAGCAAGAAAAACTAACAGAAACTAATTTTAGGTGGTAAAGCTACCTAAAATTTTGTCCACAATGAAAAAAAAGTCAGAAGTAAAAATAACTACCCTAGAGCAGTATTTAATTCAGCTATAATTCTACAATTAGTTAGCATTGTTTAATTGTGCAGGTAATGAACCTAAGTAAATTTCATAGTGATTTCAACTACCAAATTTATTTACTTATTGAAATTGCTGGTTAAAAAAAAATGGAAACAAATACACAAAACCTCCAATTCAACTCCCATTACTAAGATTACATTTGTTATCTACATTGTGGGAATTCCTTAACTGTTAAACAATTACTCCTGCATTTAAAGGTACTGCTGATTCTACTAGAAACTAATGTGATTCTTTTTTCCCCCTCAGAATAGAAAAAGGTATTTGTTTTACATCTACACAAATCCATCCACAAACTGAAATTATTCTAGCAAGAAACCCTGAACTACCTGTGAGTTTATTTGTGATCACAGGGGTGGGGTGTGTGTGTTCTGATTAAGGTTTCTGCTTTTATTTCCTTCTGGAAAAAAGGCATCTTAACTTCACTTACACTTACGAACATTATCACAGGGTCTCCAGCCCTCATTTCTGTAGTTACAGGTCTAAAAACCAGATTTTTTTATTCTTGATATTACTGGGCTGATCCAACTCTACAGAACTCTTCAAACAGCATTAAGTTGCTTGTAAAACAGCTCTTCAGGCTTCTTTTATTTTCACAAGATAAAGCAACTAAATCTAAATGAATCTTTCAATTTAAACACATTATTAAATACATATTGTGGATATTTATCCAGCATATGGCACTTCTGAGACTTCTTTGTGCCCTGATTTTTTGGCTTTTAGTGTGCAGCTAAACATTATGCTTTATTTTCTCTCTTCCAATCTCTCTGTTGAGGGGACAAGAGGAGGTTTGGGAAGGACTGTTCATTTTAGCCTTGGCTTGAACCTTTTTCCCTGTGAAAACAGTGCTGTCTCCATGTTTCTCCTGCTGTTTTGTGTTGTACATATATCTATACAACCTGCTCTTCTGTGTTGTACATATATCTATACAACCTGCTCTTCAGGGTTATGTGAGTTCCCAGGCTATATCTTTGCCCACTTTAGGGAAGTGATGATGAAAATGTGAAGGGAAGAACAGGAAAACTTGAAGGCACAAAAATATCACAGTCCTTGAGGAACAGGGAAGTCACAGGCATTTTAAACATAGCAAGGCAAAAATACAGAAGTAAAAGGTTTGAGGTTTAAGGGTATTTTTCAAGTACATAAGGAACAAGATGCTGACAAAGGAGAGAACAACGTGCCTGAAGGACAAGAGATACTCACTGCTGAAAAAATACATTCTAAAATTAATTTTAAATAAGGAAAACATGCAATATACACAGAACAACTGCATTTAGTGAAGTGTAGATTATGTGAATGCCAAGAGTTCCAAGCCCTTTAATTCTTTGCAGTGTTCAATACACAAAGTCTCCAACACAAGCCCCCTTGCCAGTAGTGGGGTCCAGGTTCCCCCCGGAATTCAGATGACTCCTTTCCCAAGAGTTACAAACTGCTGTGGTCATCAGCACAAACACAAGCAGCACTACTAAACCAAAGGCTCAGAAAACAAGTAGAACTGAAAAAAAATCATGGTTTAAAAACTATGGAAATTCACTTTCTTTCATCTTTTATCTTTCTACTTCACCTGTTTTTAAGGGTTTGTTTAGCTGGGGTTTTAACCTCAGGGTATGTTTTGAGTTCATGCTTCATGTTTTTCTCTGAAGCCTTGGCAGCCAGAAAAGGAAACTCTGGTTCCCAGGCATTTAATGACTCCTGAAGGCAAAGCTTTAGGAGCATCACCAATTATTGCAAGACAAGAACTAGGAGCCTCTATTAGTAAACATGTATTTCTACCCCTACCAGCTCATGCAATTGATCTCTTACATCAAGTTCCTTCACTTTCTTTTCCTCTGTTTGAGAAATGCTGTTTGTTTTGTGTTACAGAAGTTGCTGTACAGGTAGATCATAACAGAGAAAGTAAAACACCCCTAAAATTTTAAACATTCATTCATTTGTGTTCCTGACTCCAGTATTCATCTGCTGGAGAAACTTCAGTGCGCAGATATGGAAGGAATATTTCTGGGTGTGCTAGAAAATATTCTAACTACAAATATGGAGTTGTTCCCGTGTGAAAACTTCACACTATTATCCTATTTCTAATTGGAATAAAAATAAAACTTGCACCATAAATAACTAATCCAGTAAAATATTCCAACTCAGTTTCAAAAATACATTACAAACCAATAATTATTGACACTGAAGTGATAACAAATACTGTAAGCCACTTCTGAGAACAGGAATGGAATTCATAAAAACACTTACTGGTCAGGAGTTATTTTTCCAGGTACTGGCAGGTCTTTAAAAATCCTTACATGCTGTGCAGCACCTGGAGAGTGAAAGGAGAAAGAGGTTAAAGATGGCCTTGGAGCATCTTTTGTGAGAGCCAGGCCATTGATGGCTCAAAGAGCCTAGAGCAAAATAGCGAGCTGTTTCCCTCGGGGTGAAGGATGGAGCTGAGAGGGGGGTCAGAGACTGGAGCTGGGGCTTTGCAATCTCCAACCACAAAGCTTAGAGCAAGATCTGGCCATGTAAATAACTTTCCTTGAAGGAGTACTTTGTTAAACCTGCCAGAATTTTCTGAAGAGGCAAAGAATTCCTAAAGAAAACAATAAGTGTAAGAACTTGTAAATAAGACTGAGAAAAAATACAAGTCAGGTAGTTTAGAACAACATTTACCCTTAAATAATATCAGATTTTATATTAAGAAAATCTATGATTTGATTGTCTCCTTAACAGTACTCATTAAGGTTAACAATTGAGATTTATACTCCTCTCACAAACTCTTTTTTCCTCTTTAATGAGGAAGAGGCAGAATCTCAAAATGCCCAGTTCCACTCCCACTGTATCCAAGAATCAAAAATTACGACTTTTCCTCTTCTCCCAGATGGCACAATCCAAATCTGAGAGAGTGCCTCTGATCCTTTGTTGCTGGAGGATTAAACTCATTTAAAATCTTCAAGAGAAGTGTCTGGTGAAGAAGCTCTGAAATCTCCAAACTGCACATTCAGTCCATGACAGCCCTACCAGATTAAAATTTCAAATTGAGAAGACCTGGGTACAAAGTGTGCACATTTCTCTGTGGGCATTATTTAAAAGCCTGTTTGAAGTCAACTGATGACTTTCCAGTTAATTTGATGAGTTTTAGAGTAGGACACATGAACACGATACAATAAACAATTTATACAGTTACTGTCACACCTGTCAGTAAAATGAGACTTGAACAATTCATTCCTGTGGCTCAAACCAAGTCAGTCTTGTTATAAGAAGAAATCTTAAAACAATCCAAATATAGACAATCTTGTACAAATGAAGACAATGCTGTGGAAAAATGTTAATATTGAGCTTTTGATGTAGGTGCAGTCCCGGTTTTATGCCAATTGAACAGAACAATTTTTGCTGCTAAAATTAGGTCAATTATATTTAATTGGATCCATTAAACAACTATAATCTTATTAATATTTTGGAGACCTCAGTTGTCAGATTTTTCTTCATCTCAAAGTTCCTTGGGTTTGTTTCATTGCCTCGCTTCCCATCCTGAAAGTGAAAGAGAGAAACTCCTCTGCCAATATCTCTTTCAAACTTCCATCATCTAAATGTTAAGAAAATTGTACATATTTCTATTTTGGCTTTCATTTCATAGCAGAAATCCCATGTATTTGTTTTCAGGTGTATAGAATTTAGCCAGCACTTGCCCCTAAATGTTAAAAAGACCCCTCCCTTTGGTACAAAATTGTCCCTGCCTGTAAATCAATTAGGAATTGAAGCAATTCTTCTGACCAACTTAATTTTTGTCAGGTTGAACTTCATCACAAGTGTGGGGCCTTAGATCCTACGAGAATTAGGCACCGAAAAATCTTAACAAAAAAGAAATTTCTGATTATTTGTGTGTTATTTTTAATGTCCCCACCATTAAGAGAACTTCTTTAAGGCTCTGGCCTCAGTGGGACTCTTCAGAGGGGGACTGAATGACAGAAGCACAATTTTGGAATGTTTTTTGCCTGATGTGACACGAGAGACTGACATTCTTTCACTAAAGCCCATGTTATTTCAGAGCTTGGGAAGGAGAGCCACTGCTGTATCTGAGGAGCAATAGGCATATACAGATCCTAAAGGGAACAGCTGTGGCAGAAAGGCTCAAAAGTAAAAATTTAAATGTGTCTGAATCAATACTCTGCCAAAGACAACGTGCATGTTTATGTTAAATACACATTCCCAGTGACAATATATTAAAATTTCTCCTAAAAGTTCTATTGTATTGAATTCCTTATTGAAAGTGCACAAATATAACCTCAAAAAACACCACAGTGTATAAAAGGTACATGATTTAGTTTCAGAGTATGTTTATATTACATTTCTAGCTCATAATTTGATTTTTTTCAGCAGCTTTTCTCAAATTGATGTGACCTTACAGTGTACACAGCAGAAACATTTTAATTTAAAATGCTCTAAGGAAGTTTCAGTTGCTTTTTCTCCTTAATCATTCAACCATTGAAAATTAGAAGAAAAGTTGGTTTTCTGTGAAGTGTGAATATGGAATTATAGGTCTTCATATACTGTTTGAATGTTGATATTGATTCCTCCTATTGTTGCCTTCCAAGAATGGAGTTTGTCCATAACTATCTCCTATAATGGATAATGGACTTAGGAAAAGGTTTGATCATAACTCTTTCAGATTTTCAGAACAAATCCTTAGCCCCTTACATCTCTATTCCATAGATACACAAGATATTCCGAAATGAAATTATTTCACAAGGTTTTTTTTTTTGCTTGTTCTCCTCTTTCACAGCATCTTGTTAAGAAATACAAGTTGAGAGTTTTGAATTCCACACTTCAATTACCCAGAGCAGAGGGAGAGGAGGGTTGGGAGTTTTTTAGTTACAATTCTACCCTCATAGAATGATATGCAGCATTGATATTCCTTCTCAGCAGTTATCAATTTGACCTCTAATGAATAGAACAGATTTATGGGAAACTCATTTAGGAGGCAGGTTATGACTTGGGTGAGTTGAACTGGCTGATAATTAACAGCATATACTGAACAATTTATGAGAGCTTGAAAAATTGAACTCGTGCAGTGTAAACTGGAAAGCCCAGAGGGCCTGGGTGGTATTTGCTCCTCAGGGTTCCCAGGAACAACAGGAGGAAACTGTGGTCAGCTCATTCCCACAAACATCTGGTTTGCCTGAGCAAAGAGTCACCTCAGGGAGCACAGAATTCCTGGGTGGGAAGGGATCTTAAAGGTAACACCATTCCCACCCTCTGCCATGAGCAGGGACCTTCCACCAGAGCAGATTGGTCTTTACTGTAATATTATTTCAGATATTGCAGACAAAGAGAGATCCAGAATTCTAGTGAGCTATTTGCAAAACCAAAAAGTTTTCAGCTCCTTTTTCTGTCCATGTTGCAGAGTGATGTGTGCACAGTGTTTGGCTCTACAAACCAAACTGGCCCCTCAGTTTTCCTCATACATGTCATTAGTTATAAAGGTAAATAAGTATTTACAAACACGAGAGCTGTAAATATAAGGAAACACGGGTTACTGTGGATTCGTGGCCTGTGCTCCCTCGTGTTGCACATTAGCCTTGGGTACCTACCCAGCACATCCCCTAGATGTCACCCAGGATCTTATTTTTTCCCTTGCCTACCAACATCCCTTGACAGAAGGGAGCTTTCACCTTCCTTTCCGTATAGGAACATGCTAAGGAAAATGTAACAAGGTATGACAAGCAAAAGGCTCCTGGCTGGATGCTGTTCCTCGTGCTAACAGCTCCTGACCTTTCCTCAAAGCTCTGCACTGACTGCTTCTTTACAACGTTAATGTTGCACTGTGTTTCAATACCGGAACTGGAATAAAAGTTTTAAATATGATGAGGATGAAGGGAGAGTTGGAACCTTTAGGTTTCAGTTCAGGCTTTGCCTCAGTTTCCCAAATGTCCTTTGGGTTTCTGCACTTTTCAAGACCTTCCTGGTAAAGCAAGATCTGTCTGACACTCTGTATTAAATGGCACTCAGCATTCCTGATTGTTATGGATTGACCCCCAAAATTCTGTAAGTTCCACCAAAAAATAAATACATCTACTTTAAGAAATGCAAATACAATATTAGTGGCATCACATGTGGCAGCAATGAAGGTGCGAGACAGGCTGAAAGAAAAAGCTTTAGTTTCCACTGAGAATTGATCAGCTGAACACTAAAATCACCCAAGCACTAGCACCTTGTCCAGCACTCTGTGCTGCTGCTCAGCCTTGTCAAAATTAAAACCTTGTCTTTATTCATCCGAACTATCTCATTGATGTCTCACACACAAAAAGCTAAAAGCATGATTGATTTTTTCCCAAGCAAGATTAGAACTCACACTCATTCATTCCTGCTGTATTATACCAGTTCTTGTTTATAAGAAAAATACATTATCTTCCATTTTTCCAATTATAAAGTACAGAAGTAGCTCTTGATGACAACAATAAGAACAGGAGAAAATAATTTTCAAAGTTTCCTGCAAATTGCACAGTAAAGTTATATTTGATCAGTTTGCAGGAGCACTTTTTCTTCAGAAGAGAATAGCAAGATATCCACACAAAAAAGTGTGCAGCACATCAATAAAGACAAATTATTCCAAGTGCTAATCAGAGGAAGCAAAGATAGAGTCCGTCAGCAGGAATTAGATAAACCTATCTTTCAGCAGTTTAGCTGGTTTTACTTCAGAGCAAGACAGAGGAAAGACATTAAAGATTACTGACAACCTGTGTACTTGTCCTCCTTTTTTCTACTTCAAACACAGACTGACTCCGGTATTTATGTTTTCCTAAGTCAAGCTACAGATCTAATGAGCTGCTCTATTTTTATTTTCTTTTTTTGTGAGAATGTTCTCTGAACAGCCTTTTTTTTTTTAAAGATGGGGGATTTTTTAATTTTCATTGTTGGAAATTGTGACAATTACACTGTGTAGACACAGCTGGATTCAGAGCAAAGTTACTTTGAATATTCTTTGCATCCTGAATTCCTTCCTTCGTTACATACTGAAACTGCTGTGGGAAGATAACCACAGTTGGATGTAAATTCCAATTTGAGCCCAAACATAAAGCACGTTTCCAAGAATGCATAATTAAGCAGCATTTGTTAGAGTCAATTTGAGTGCATAAATTACTGAACACGGGTTAATTTTGGTTGGATTAAAAGCACCACCTGTTCGCTTCTATAAAAAAGTGCCATAATTTGTGTTTCTGTGAAGTATTTCATTCTTACATACTTGGGTTCATCCTTTCAGGACGTAGCTGGTTTATGAATACCCTCCAATACTGAGAGAGTCAACATATGCCCCATTTATTTGCTCTTCAGGTGCCTGGTAGTGACGCACTACAATTCCAAAGGTGTTTTCCAGGCAGGGAAAGCAACACAGATCCAAGTACTCAGACAGAGCGTGTGTAGAGGCTTCAGTGGCTGGGACACAGATTGCTGCTCATCCCAAAGTTCAGAGCAATAGGGAGCCATTGCTTTAGGTGGCAGCTTTGGACATGCAGGACTCAATCCCTGCAATCCCAGCCTTTCCCAGCACTTCCAGCATCCTGCTCCTCTCACAGGCTGCTGTGGAAAATGCTCCTTCCAACTTCTCATGTGGAGTTGTTTCCAAATGACAGGCTCAAAAATGCTTTTACAGCTGTGAAGTTGAAAACGAGGTTCAATAGATTGCAGTGAGCCACGAGAAGTCACTGTAAATGTTTCAATGCAAATCTCCTCCCACTCAATCTTTGGTCTTTGGTGGTGGGATGAACCCTTGACTTGCTTGGTGTCTGATGAGGAGACATGAAAATTCACAGCTCCGGAGGAAAACCAGAAGATTAGGAGTCACCTAAAAATCCATGTGGATCCACAGGGCACAGATCCTGTGGTACTACAAACCCATTGAATTCTTAAGCAGAAATTCACAGCCCTACCCTAAAAAATAGACATGTCATCCTCTACTCTAACATTTCATCTTTAGTTAGTGCAGAGTGTCTCTTCTCTGCAGTCCTGGGAGCCTGAAAGAGGCTGCTACATCAAGGTATGGGGTTAAAAGTTTATAAGGTAACAGTTGTTGAAATACACTCTTCAAGGAATATATTCATAAAATACAGTTTGGGGGAGAAAAAAAGAAAAAATACCAGTGGAAGAATTTATCCAAGAAGTTCTCCTTTTAAAAGTATTCTAGGGACACTGTCAGCTCCCAGAACAAGATAAAGTGAGTTGTAGACACTACAAAACATTTCTGTTAGCAGGGAGATGTTCAAAGCAGAGCTACATTTAAAGCCTTTCAGTGTAGGGGGCACTGTGGGAATTCTGTGGAAGAAGGGATCAGAGACACCCTCTCTCCTCTTCCAGCTGTCAAATTTAAAACCCCAAGTGTTCAATTTCATCAGTAGAGATGTTTTCATGGGTTCCTTTTTTCAACAAGCCCAGCACAATAAAAGCAAGGCTGCAACACATGAACACAGTGACAAGGCAGCAAGAAGATTAAAATGTAGCTCAGCAAAGGGAAATAGTGATTTCCAATTCCCTGCAGAACAGTGAGAGCACAAGAGCTGGTGCATGTGGAGGAACTCTTGGAGTAGCTGGCAGGGTACCCCATCTTCCTCCTGCTGCTGTTTATTCCTCTGTCTTTACAGCAAAGTTTAATTCTGCATCTTGAGAAGTGAAGTGCAAGGACAGTAAAAGCTTTATGAAGTGTGACAGAAGAAGCAACAGGGACCCAAATGCAATGAGAGTTGAATTTTGAATAAAAGTAAGTCACTCAGTTTTCCTGTGCAGGAGTTTGGGCCCTCGTGCCTAAATATATTACTGCAGGTAGCTTTATTACCATAAGCTTTAACTTATTATTGCAGCTCTGGGACCTCAGTCTAAATTCAATAAACTGATATGTAAAGTACCAGTCCCTCAAATCCCAGAAGTCTTGCCAGAATTACATATCCTTATTCACAAAACCCCTGTTATCCCATGGAATTCACTGCTAGTCATGAACTTCTAGCAACTCACTCAGCTGAACAAAGAGTACAGACCTTTCTTACTGTGTGTGGTAGAGGCTGCACCAAACACTAAAGCTTTGTGACTCTTGGTGATCTCATCCTGTAGCTGTTCATGCAAAAAATTGTTTTTCTCTTTCACTTCCCTCAGATCCAGACCTTTTGATTTTGGTTTGATGTGCAGATTTGAAAACATAACTGTGAAATCAGCTCGGTTTCACCTGACTTACAGTCAAACCAGTCAGTTCTATACACTTCCCATAATACTTAAAAACCTGTTCAGGCCCCCCAACCTTTTCTTCGTGACCTTCATGCAAATTTCCAACTTGTTACTGGACTGAAGGCAAAATTCTGTGGTGTAGGAGCCCCCCAGAGCTCCAGATAGCCCAAGTCTAATTTACCTAATCAGCACTACAGCTACACGCTCCAGCATTTGTGAAGCATTTACCACCTTAGTTAAAAACATCACAGTATGTTTGTTAAGAATATTTTTCTTTCTATATGGTACCAGGAGAATATTTTAGCATTTTTCTTTTGATGTCAAGTGCTATCTACCAAACAAATACACAGTTTTTTAAATTCAACAGAATGTGAAGTAGGTGGAGATAGTGCATTTGTAGGTTTGTGATTCTTATTTAAGCAGCTGCTTACATAAATCCTCAGGTATGTATGATTAATTATTTGCTTTCTAATCCCTGTTCAAAAGAATGCCTCTGCTTTTATGTTTAAATCAGGTTTTAGCATCCTTTTAAAGCATTTGACAAACTAAAAATGCAGACACCTGTACATTCAAAGGAGTTCTTGTAATGCTGTTGATAATCATCTGTTCCTTAGCACACCTCTGCCAGAGCTGTGACGAGCTGTCACACGGGATCTGTTTGCTGGGATTTGCCTGGGAGTTAAGGATATTTTCCTCTAACATTTACAGTTCTGAATTTCACAGAGGAGAATGGCATTTCAAACACTCATGTAGGTAATGGATATTAGGGGAAAACAAGTTTAATCATTATGTTTATGGAGTCACCTAACCAGCCAGCCTACAGAAGATGCACCTGGAATCAAAAAACCTAAACTTGGCAAAGTAAATCTCCTTACATGGACAAGTCTACTTAGATGAACAGTCAAGACCTTCCCCAAAGTACAGATGGTTGTTAGCTGTCCCCATCTCCTTCCAAGGGAAAAACTATTAACTTCCAAACATCACACATCCAGACTTCCAAGTCCTGCAAACCATCCTACTGATTTCTCTGTTACCTGCCTGAGTTTGTTCAAGTTCTTGTGCACTTCTAGCCACTGTAAGCCAAAAACTTCAGCTGCTCCAGCCTTAGAACTGCTCGTGGAAAAGCCAACACACCTGACCTGGTGCAGGCTGGCCTAAGCAGGGAGCTATGCTGGAGTGAAGGCCCTAGCTATGGTTTGGACTTGTTCATGAAGAGAGACACATATGTAAAACACTCTGGCAGCCACCATGCTCCAAACCATGGGAGCTCAGAGAGCATCCCTGGACTTTTTCTGAAGGGAATCCCAGAAAGAATTATATCAAGGAATTTAAGTATTCCCTGACACCATTTATTTTAGGGGAGTTATCTTTGGCCTGAACAACAACAAAAAAAAAATAAACACCCAGCTCTTGAATTAAATTCTTTTCAAAAGTCTTCATGTTCAAGCTCTGAGTCTGACTATAAATGAATAAATAAGTGTCCCAAGAGCCTGTTCCTTTAGAAGAGTAGCTCCCTTTTTATGTCCTTGGATAAGACAATTCAACAACCCCAGAAGTGTAAAAAAGAAATAGATAAGGACCTACAACCACCTCGTATCCCAAGGCAGAGTCATCTATGTCAAAATTGGAACACTACCTGAAACATTATTTATGCCAACACTGCTTATCTTCTCCCTAAACAGGGACCTTTCTCGTTGGATTTGGTCATGAAGTTTTCTCCAGTACTTAATTACTCCACATTTTATTGTGCTTCATTAGCTGAAATGAATGTAATCCTTGTAAACCCATTCAGTCTCTGCCTGGCACGTGGAATACCAAGGCTTGTCACTCGAGCTTGCTGCCAGCCCTAACTCCACTATTTTCCATTCCATTACAGAACACACTGATTTTCCTGCTGAGTCACCTCAAATTCAATTTCTCATTGGGAACTCAACTGAATTACTTGCCCATGAATTAACAATGCTGAATGCTAAGACAGACATTGAATTATATTACATTTCAGTGACTAGACAGTGTAATTGCAGCTGACAAGGTCTGCTTTATTTTTTTCTTCTTTTCTAATTTTGACTTAGTGATTTCACCTTTAATATACAATATTTCTGTGGCAAAAACATCCCCTAATAATTTTTTTAGGATTTGGGATGTATCCCCTCAGACAAACAATGCTGTAGGTTGAATATGGCTCACTCATCTCTAGGGTGGGCTGGAGACAGGACAGTGTTAATTGTTCCTGCCTTTACTCACTATGACCTGTTATCCTAAAACTACATTTCAGTGCATGGAACATTCTTTGGTCAGCACAGTCACCTGCTGGCAAGTGAAGTGAGCAAACAGATGCAATCCTTGTAAGAGCAGACAGAATTATCTTGCTGCTTCCCCACTGAATAAGTATTTTATCCACCACAGCCTCTTTGTTTAATCTTGAGTGCTTCAACTGGTGAAAGAAAAATCAAAATCTACATAAAATTAAAAATCCAATGCAAATGATAGAGTAACTTCCAAATGGCACCTAGTTAAGTTGAGATAATTACCCACAATTCTGGATATTCATGATATCCAACCAAACCTGATTAACTATGAACATTAAGCTGCACTTCATTAGAACAGTATTCCTGGTGACATGGAAATAACACAAAATTGTTGTCTGCTACAAAGCTTCTATCATAAAGATGAAGGCAATTATTACCCAGAAATCTCAAAACACTGAAATGTCTAGTTTTGGCATTTGATTTGGGTTTTATTTAATAAAATTTTCCTACTTGGAGCAAATTCTGTGTTTACTTCTGGAAGGGAAACCAAAGGCTTTATAAGTGCATGTAGATTTGAGAACAGCTGAACCTTGGCAATTATGTCAAATGCAGAGACTTTGCACTTATTTGAAAATCCCAACCAAACACTTTGCAACAGCATTTGCTGTGTCACCAAAATTCAAACATTTCTGCAGAGTAGCTGAGTTTCAAGTTGAACAAACCCTACCTGGTTTCCTGGCAGCCAGCCCAGTAACACAGTTCTACTACAACAGCCTACAAAGTGTGGGCTCTGGGGTTCTTGCAAAGAATTTAATGTTTCAGTTGTCCCAGGAATCAACCCAAGCTTCAGATGACTGAAATCTGAGATGGAGATACATACTGTACACAAGATTAGCCAAAGTGAATTAATCAGACATGAATTTCCAGGAACAATTAGGAAGTAGGTACATTGATGTGCATTTCTAACTGTATTTCCTTATATAATATGTGCACTTCTAAATAGCAGAACAAACTTGCCCACGATGTACTGAAGTCATTCTTCCATACAGATTGCAAATGCAGAGAATAATTACTGAAATAAACTAGAAACATTAACTTTTTCATGTTAGCATTACTTTGGATTTTAGCATATTCAGCCTCTAAACGAGTTAGTGCCTGAAATGCTGTATCTGTTGCAGTCTTAAATTAACATGTTACTATAAATGGCTAAACTGCTATTTTAAATGACATTTAGCAATAGATGTCAAGACATGTTACTGCTGACTATGGGACTTCTTTTTTTGTATATTTTTCTGGCTTTCTTTTTCTCATGGCATAAAGTCTCTTTCCCTGGTTTTACTTCTTGATATTAAAGGGTAATTTACTAATCTGAGGGGAAATTTCAACCTCTTTTTATTGGGTTTTCATTTTTAACAGGGGGATCTGCCATTTTAATAGTGAGTACATTCTTCCTTTCTTATCCCTGGTTACAGCAGGTTTATTTCCACTGATACAATTATCCAGATGAAGTTAAATCAAGGTTGAAAGCCGAGTTACAGCAAAGAGACTCCAAGAGCCATTCACGCTACATTACAAACTGCATCCTTTAAGGGGCTGCTGTTGGTTCCAGAAGCCAACCTGAACACTGTGTGTGTGGGGAGCTGCCACTAACGGGCTCAAGTGGCAACCAACCATCCCTGCTCCCACCCTGCTGCAAGAGCGTTGGCAGAGGCTCCCACAGGATCCTGGAGATCTCCACAAAACTGATAACATAATGAACAAACACACGAGCAAAATGCTGTTAATGCCACAGTCCAAAATGGATGAGCAGCTCTCAGAATGTCAGCTAAAAATCTCCCAGGTCTTGAGCCACGAGGTGGAAAAGTAACTTTCCATCAAGATCCGTGTTCTTGTGGTCTCTCTGCGTTCAAGCATCACAGGGTTGTGAATTATTACAAATACTGGCACTTGAGGACTGACTAAGCTTGTGGGAACGATGTACTTCTCTAGATGATTACCAAGCATTCATCTGGCTAATGTGAGGCCAAATCTGGCCTGACTGCCTGGCTCCAGGGAATATAATTAACTCTGCAGTCGAGTTGCATTTGCCAAGTAGGATGAGCCCCGGGAGATGAAGGCACATGAGCAAGAGCTAATGCTGCCACCCAGAGCACAAAAACGGGCTTGCCAGGAAACTCAGGACAGGCTTTTTTTTCACATCAAAAGTGCACATCGAGCACCCCTTTATGGCAATCAATATAAAAAAAAATAGAAGCATACCTTTTTTCTGGAGTTTTTTTCAATTTCCCTACATCTTTGACCAGTTTAAAAGTGATTCCTTCCATTCTCCCACTGAAACACCCCCACCAGTAAGGGGTGACCTTAGGAAGCTGTGTTTGGAAACAGCTAAGTACATGTAAGTGTTATTGATTGCACAAGTAATAGCGCCAAAAGTGATTACACAGTGTGGCACTTACAAAAATAATTACACTTCAGAAAATCAAAATTAATTTGTACACTTCTGCTACACTTTTGAAGCTGTTGACATTTCATTGTAGTGCTCCTAATGAAATGAAAATTATTAATAATTGTTTCTACTTCAGTGTGACAAATGTCATTTGGGTTAGGATGTGAATTTGTCAGTCCCTCATCAGATCACTAAGTTGACTTTTGGCTCATGTTTGTATTGGAAAGGGGAGTTATTTGTATTTATCAGGTGTCAGTCTACACAGGCCAACCTTATTATGATCAATATGTTTGCTGGTTCCTAACTGTGAAGCATCTTGTGTGCTATAGTTGTTTTTTTCTTAGAAATCACTCTGAAAAGGTGCAAAAGCAATGGGAAATTAAGTTGCCTGAACAAAAGATGAAAAATGTTCTTCTCCCAGCCACATTACCAGTTAAATTGTATAAAATAAATTAGAGAAATTAACACCAGGGCCACCACCTGAAGTACCATTTCCTATTTATTCCCCTACTGAGCAAATTTAGTCTTATTTTAACATATAGTGAACCACAGTGTTCAGGTATGGGAAATAATCAAATGAACAGCAAAAGCTGTGCAAAGCAGAAGTTAAATCATATTATGCCTCAGTGTTTGCCTCAGACAACATATCACCCCTATAAAGTTACATAATTCGTACGAATAAAATAATTCAGCTGTCAAAATACTTTCAATAAAAATACTAGATGTTCTTAGTGTACTTTAAAAGCCTTAAATAATTAAAATTCACACAAGCAATATCTGAAGATCCTCACCATTCCAATTTTATAGTCAAGGGAAGTGACAACCAGCTGATTTGTCTGGGCAATTCCAGCAAACCGAGAGCAAAGAAAGTTTTGGAAGACCTGTCTCCATTTGCTCAGGGGCTTCTCATCTCCTGCCCTCAACTTTGACAGGACTCTTTGCCTCAGGACACCCCAACCAGATTCAAGTTACTTTCCAATAGCTGATCTAAAACTGCAGAGAATGAAACATCTGGATTTTGATGATTTTTCAAAAGCCATGCTAAGAATATAGAAGGTTCATTACTTGCAAAACCCCTTACATTTTTTTACCTCTGCTGTGAATCTATGGATGGATAAAACTGAAGAGTTCCTGTCCAAAGATCAGCACAACACTTTTGTCTAAGAGCAGCACTTTCAGTCACATAAAAACAATTATATTGGGCTAAGATAACTGGCCTGGATATGCAGTGGTTCCCTCAGAAAGAAGTATTATCAAGAACCAGTTTTGTAAAATCAAAGCCTCATGCAATGATGGCTGTATTAATATTTAAAAAGTTTTCTCATTTATTCAGAGCTTGCTCCACTGGCTCTGACTGATGATAAAATTCTGGTTGTAGGGACCACACAGAATTCAGGATCTGCTGCAGGTCTGTTCGCCCTGCACTTGGGGAAAAGGGTGCTCCTTCTTTTCCAGTTGTTCCCACAAATCCCAATGGCATATTGACAGGTTTGAAAGAACAGCTTGCAGAAAGCCACCCATTCAACAAACACATCTTTGTTTGCAAAACCCCAACAAAACTAACCCAAAAAAGAAATAGCATATGTGTTTTAACAACTTTCTCCTACATCCAGGTAGGACTTTTAGTCCTTTGTTAACACCGCAGGCACATTGTCCACACTATACACTGGGAGATGATTTTTAGTATACTTTGTTTGCAATTAGAGACTGCAAAGAAAGGGCTGTTTAAGGAACCTGTTTTCCCTTAAAAAAAAGTGACAAAAGCTGTTTAAAGAGGCCAAACTACAGTAACAAATAGGCAGGCAGTGTGGCACAGCCAGCTCTCCTTTGATTATAACCATGCCCTGCTCCTCACCCACACTGACTACAAGCTGTTACACCTACAGTAAATAAGCACAAATCTCCCCAAACAAAACTCTTCCCTCAGTTCTCCCTTTACATTCTCATCAGCAACTTCCCACTTTTTACCTAATCAATATGTTAAGCAGGAAAACTAAATGGACTCAAAAACTACACCTTTATTTTCATCTTGTGCTTTCCTCCTTTATCCCCTCCACCTATAACTCCCCATTCAGTGTTACCACACTTGTGATATTTAGATTGGTGATGTTTATTTCTGCTACAGTCCCAGTTCTCAAGCTCTTCAGATTGAGAATCCCAACTTCAATTTAAAAATCCTTATACTGCTAGCTCTCAGGTTCTAGAGAATGGGATGAAAGTAGGACTCAAGTGTACTCTAAAAGCTCTATAGGAAAGGCAAAGAAAAGGTTTTTTCTGAACAGAACAAAAACAAGAGACTACATTCTTAATGTATTTTCAGAATTGCTTACTGGAGATTTTTTTAAATGCTAGGATTTATGAAGTAATTACATGTAAATGCTGTATTCTGATCCTAAACAGGTATTTCATACAAACCTCACAAAACTCATGCAGTGTAAAAGAGGCCAAACATTCCCCAGGAGCACTGTCAGAACAGCGAAGGAATGACATTAAACACTCAATAAAATCATCTCCATGTTCCACTTTCCATAACAGTGGTGCAGAAAGGGGACAAAGTGGGGCAGGTTGAGCTCTGGTGACACAGCCCACTTGGTCACACCCAGTGTGTCCCCACACAAAACCACCCGGGGTTTTACCTTGGCCCTTGAGGTGATTTGACAGACCCCTTCCCTTCCCTCAGGGCAGCAAACACCCCTCAGGAGAGAACCTTCCAGAAAAGGCACTCACAGGTAAAAAACACCCAGAATATCCAATATGTGCCCTGCCTTAGAAAAGTTGTTTAACAGCACAACCCTCCTGAAGTGCTTTAATGCAGTAAAACCCAGAATATCCCTGGAATTTCTGCACAGACAGTGCTTGCTAAGCAGAACACTGACCGAAATTACCTGTGGCCTGCAGGCTCTGCCTCCCCTGAGGGGAAACCCACTTATGTTCACCTCTGTCTTCGGGGCAGGAATCGCTCTGCCTTCTCCCTCCCGGATTTATAGCTGCAGGAACACGGGAAACAGGACAAAAAAGGTGGGAATTCGGCCCTGAGGAGGGTGCGTTCCCTCGGGTGTGGCCGCAGGTGCGCCGCGCTCCAGCTGTGGGCAGAGGTGTTCGAATGGGCGGCAGCTGTGGCTGATCAGCCCCTCAGCCCCCGCGCTGCGGGAGGGTATTAAAGCCGAGAGGGGGCTAAGGCTGTTTCTTTTGGCTAGCCAGGCTTACCCCTGGCTCTGGGTAGGGCTTTCCTCTGGTTCTGGGGTCTGGAGAAGTAAAGGAGTTCGGATTCTAACCTAAAGGCTCTGGTTTCATGCCTTGCCGGAGGTGGTGGTTGCACTTCCAGCCCCGTGTGCGGTGCTTTCAGGTCAGTGTGCCTCTCCGGTCCTTGGTCCCTGGAGGGGCTGAGGTGTGAGGGGAGCTCCTCCTGCCTCACCGTGGGAAGGGATGTGAACCCGGTTTATCCTCTGTGTGGAACGTGAGGGGAAAAACTGAGAACTGGGTTGTGGGAGAAAGTTGAAAGGTAAAAAAGGCTGTGTTTTATCTATTTGGGTGCCTTATAAGTAAAGAGGGAGGGGGGGCGAAACAAAATTACCACCAAGGGGAGCAGATAGGTGAGTGCTGGCTGGGGATTGCTGTCTCCCTGGCTCAGAGCTGCTCTCCTTTCCTTGCAGTTGTCGTTCCAGAGTCTGTAAGGCAGTTTTGAGCTCCACACAAATGTCTCTGTCTGGAGAACTTCCGAGCTGGTTCCCTAATTGCAGAGCAGGGGGGAAAGGTTACACTTCGAAAGCTACAACAGAGGCAGATCTGCAAACCTTAATTGTACTTTAGTTTTATTCTTGTTCAGGCCACAGTTGGAACATCATTTAGAGGTTAGCGTATTGCTTAGAGGTATGAATTAAAATTCATAATTAACACAATAGCAAAGAACTTTGGTTCCTTATTTGGTCTGAAATAAAAAAAAGAGGT
The DNA here is from genome assembly GCA_035583185.1 of Anabacerthia variegaticeps. Lineage (NCBI taxonomy): Eukaryota > Metazoa > Chordata > Aves > Passeriformes > Furnariidae > Anabacerthia > Anabacerthia variegaticeps. The sequence continues at coordinate 10,793,438 of JAWWEW010000051.1, forward strand.
TAACTCAGTAATGATGCATCCCCCTGAAGTGACAAATTAGCGCCTTACTAATATTTCTTTCCAAACCTTTTGTTTTAAAATTAGGAAGAGTGGGTTTGTGATGAAAGCCCTGGGTGGAAATTGAGCAGATTTGAGTTCCATTCTCAGGTGTGGGCCAGGCTGGCTCTGTGACCGTGGGGATGTGGCAGTCCCCAGGGCTGGCTCCTCTCACCCAGGTGATTCAATGACAGCCCCAGTACAGCCGGGGCAGGGCCCTTGGCATTCCCTGCCCGGCTTGGCATCAGCCCCTGCTCTGTTTCCTAGGTATGGGTGCAGAACCAGGCACCAGTGAACTGGGATACTGGGAGTGTGTGTTAGTTACCATGGGGCTCTGCTGGGAGAGTGTAAACAAGGCAATATATTTAGCACAACGTTAACAGCATTGTCCTGTTTTCGTAATTCAATTAATTAGGGTAACAGTTTTGCAACTTTTTAAGCTGTTTCTAAAGTTTAAAACACTCTTCCTTAGCTTTAAAGTGTCTGGTTTCTGTCCTTACAAGAGGACAATGATGTACATCTAAGTATTTTCACTTGTTGGACTGACGCATGTGGAGAGCCTTAAGTATTTCAAAAGGAAAAATAGCAAATAAAAAAAAAAGGATGATAATTCTAGAATGTGTTTTAATGTTGTTTAGGGATCTGGTGTCTACTACACAAAAAGACCCTGTGAATTTCCCATAGCTTACAGCAGTTTGTTTTCAAACTTAGGACATTTAAATATGAAGAAACTCCTTGCATGACCCCTGCAAAAGGAAAGAATGCACGCAGCAAATTGTACTTATTCCCAGGTGATGAAGGTTCCAAGAAATTCCAAAAGCTGAATTTGTGCAGCCTTCTAAAAGGTAAAATTCATTTAATTGTTACTGACAAGTGGTTTATACTGCATTTAATAGCTCTGGTTCCTGGGATGAAGTGATTGGATGAAAAATAATTTGAAATGTGAACTGTAAATTATTGTTACTGTGTTTTAGCTGAAAACAAAATTGTTTCTTGCTGTGTGTTGTGTGCTGTTTTGTTATGTGGTGAGTAACAAAAGTAGCCTGACTGGGGCTGTCACATCCAAGTGTGGATCTCACTGTGTAAAGCACTGAGTAACTTGTAGGGTGGTGCTTTCCTGTTCCTCCTGTGTGTAAAGTCCCATCAGTCTGATGGGCTGGATGAAAAGAGAGATAAAACAGATTAGGAAGTAATGACTGGAGGTTAAAATATATTAAATTATTTTCGTATTTGGATGAGGACCATTATAAGCAGAATCTCAGGAGCCATTATTTTAAGCATTAGTGTATAATGCAGTACACTACATTAATTTTTATGCACAGCAGCTGGAATATTGGGATGACTACTGTAAACTTTCCATCACTGATAGTTTGCACAGTGACCTTTTATCTTCATTAGACAATATTCTGAAATTGCTCTGTGTACTAGTTTGGATTCTTCGGTGGTGAAAATTAGAATATGTATTGATGTTAATGGAGCTGTTTGCATTTATTAGTATAAATTACTTTTAGTATTCTCTCACTTTGTAAATTACAATGGACATCAGGAAAGTCATTTGGCTGCACTGATGTATAAACAGTGAAAATGAGCAAGCAATTGACTCTGCTCTTCAATGTTTAGTAGCAGAAATGTTTGTGGTGTGTATATATTTCCCAAGACTCACCTTTACGTGAAGCAATGAATGGACAAGAACAATGACCAAGAGTGATTCTTTTGACAAGACGTCCATCCACCCGTGCCTGACCCTTCAGTCTTAGTGTTTCTGTTCTTATCTTATCCTGTGTGCTAAAACAAGGCATGATGGCACTAATCACCTGTGCATGCACATGTTTTGGCTCTGTCTGTGAAGTGTTCTGGTAGCCCAGGGAAAGTCTGTGTTTATCAATAAATCAGTGAACTGTGTGACAAGGTCACTTCTGGCTGCCGGGTCATGACATTTCCTCAGCAGAGGATGATAAATATTATTCATGTGAATGATTTGAGAAGTAGAACTATATTTATAGTTATAGGTTCTGTTTATAATAGAGGAAGTTGTTGGATGGGAAAGGATATCTCAAGATTAAGCCTCAAGCCCCTATTGTTGCTGATAACCACAATAAACAATTTGAATTTTTGGGATGTTGCTGTAAAACAAATGCATAATTCAAATAATAATTCATAGGTAGGTAGATGACAGCTGGTCAGGCAAGCCTGAACATCTGTTTTATAGTGAATGAACATGGAACACTTCTGGTATCTAGTGCTCTATTTTTACCCAAAAAATCCATACAATATTTAAACCCCTTTCATGCTGCATTTTGATGACTCATTATTCCATATTGATATCATACAAAGCTGTGATTTCCTTATGTATAAAAAAGACTTGCTGGGTTTACTTGTCGAGGGAATTTGTAAGGAAAACCAGTATAGAATACAGAAATTTTGAGATAGCAGAAAGTATTTAATCAAGGCAGTGGCTTTTTCAAGTGATTTTTCTTTGTGACAAACCAAATATGTATTATATTATTTGTGGATCAGTATATCTAATGTCAGCACACATTGCTGTTTATTGACTCATTTTATCATGCTGAACTGTCACAAGCTTCTTATTAATCTGTCTCTGAAGGATCAAAATGCTTTAATAAATATGTTAGTTCCTTTAGATCTTCAGCTGAAATGAAACTGTTAGTTAAATGTACTGTGACTTTGAGTGAAGATATCTTTGGAGAGATTTAAAATGGGAGCATGATATATAAATCTAAGTCTGGCAAAGGACAATGCATCTTTCTCTTAATGGCCAATTAGGACTCAAATAAAAAAAGTAAAAAGCCCTTTCTTAATACAAAATGTGAGACTTCTTTGTTATGTGGCATGATTGATTTATCAAAGGGATAATTAACTTTGCAGTTTCATCCTGAAAGCTCCTTGCTTGTGTGGGGTATTCATTTACATGTAGAGACTGATGTGCTTTAAAGTCTGTACAAGTAATGCATGTATGGATGACACGAGGGCTAGGGGAGTGTTCACCTCTCGTTGCTCTAAAGAGATAGATGTAGCTAAGGAGCTGACTTCTGACTTTATTCAGTAGAAGTATGTAATATGTGAATGTAACAAATTTTATAGAATGTTAGTTATTTCAACTTTCATCTGGAACTACTCCACAAGCATCAGAGTCTTTCTGGACTTTGATATTCACATTGAAATGCTTGCAGCAATTAGCAAAATCAGATCATTTTAGATGGAGACCTAAATGTGGAAGCTGGCCTTTTTTGGTGTGTGCAGCAGTGAACAAGTTGCAGATGGTCATGTGTAAATAGCCAGGCCTGTAAAACTTGTCAGAAAAGCAAGTCCCCAGGGCCTGAAATGAGTTTGTTTTCAGCTGCAAGTGTGTTTGTCTGTGCAGCCACAGGAGACTGGAGATGGTTTCCACTCAGGGGTGGTTTGCACAGACCATGCATCCATCAGTCTGCTTCCTTAGCAGTGTGAGCAGTTTGGCACTACTTTATTTCCCTGAAATCTTAGCAGCAATCCACGATATTGTTACAGTACATTACATGGCTTTTCCTCTGTGTCATTGTATATTGCCATTGGGAAATGAAGCATAAGAGGGCTGCCATTAGAGCACATCATTAAATAAGACTGAATGAATTCCAAGTGTTGAGCAATTGATCAGTCCCATTTTGAGCCAAAGAGATGTTTTATCCCAGTTGAGTTCTTTTAATATAAAAAAAATCCATGTTTTAGTGGTGCCTTTTATTTCCTTTAATTTTTCTTTCCGAAATTGTGCAGTGTAATATCAGCCTCTACCTTGTAAAGGAAAAGATCAAAGCATACCAGAACTTGTGTGCATGTGCTAAATATGAGAAAGTTAGAAATTAACTCCCAAGTGCTGCAAGTTTTCTGAACTATCTGAAAGTACTTCCTACTGAGGGTTTTTTTAAACCACCCAGTTTTGTTGGTGCAGAGCCCAAGTTATTACATCCAGTTTGCTGCTTGACTCGTTCTGAAGTCTTGGTCTTCTGCAGTGCTGTGTTTTTGAAGAACACATCAGTGATGGGTCATGGGAGGCTTTTGGCTTTCCCTCTGACAGGAAGGTCTGTGGACACTGAAGGTGTGATACTACCTAAAGAGCATCATTCCTCCTGTGCAATGCTGCATTTATTAATGCCTGTGCCACAAGCAATAGGACATAGTGAGGCACACTTGTCTGAAAATGCTCATTGCCATGATATTGAGGCAAAAGGAATATATTCAGGATTCCCAGTGCTATAACACTTAGGACTATTGCCTTTATCAGAACAAATATTGGCAGAGGTTAAAGGGAGAAGAGTGTAATTCAACCACATCTGCTGTGAATGCGAGCTATTTAAATTCAGTCTTCATTTTCTCTGAACATTTTGATCTTTGTATTTTTTGACTGTATGGAAAGTTCCCCTTTAGGATTTAGAGCGAAGCTGCAGGACGAAAAAAAAAAAAGAGGTGGCCCATTGTTAAATCTTCAAAGAAAAAGATTCAGGGATAAAAGGGGAATTGAAATACAAAAGGTATCTTTAAGGTATTTAATGTTTCAAAATGTGGTTCTGGCCTCTGCCTACTGGCCAGTTTCAAATTTACTGTCTAAGAAGTGACATTTCAAAGGTGATTTGGAAATGTCTTTTCTCCTGCATTAACTAATGTGAGGGCATATGGCCCTTTAGTCTGAACACGTGGCACTAAAAATATACATGTGGGGAGTGCTTTGTTTCAGAGAGTCACTTTTTTCCTTTCATTTGTTTCTGAAATCAAAGTTTTTGTGTTCTTGAAAAGGCTGAGCCTGTGTAATGTCATGCTTTGAAATACTGTTCTCTTGACATTATAAGACCATGAAAGGTAGAACTTTGACTAACTGTATTATTCCTTCACCTTAAAGAGACATTGTCAAGTTTGCTGAGCTCTAAATATGACCCACCTAGTTTTGTTTCTTTTACCTCTTACTCTATTCCAAAGCTTATATGGCTCCTTTCTACATACATTGCTTCAAAGCTGGCTTTCCTCCATAAATTAACCAAATAAAAAGCCAAGAACTTTTGTTTCAAGTGACTTTTCCATAATCCAGATCAATGTAGGCAGGTGATTGCAGTGTGCAAACTTTATTTTAACTTACTAATGCTTATCAAACAATGAGCAGAAGTGATGTGGAATGAGTTATGTCTTTTGATGTGTGGAGATAGTGTTGATCAAAGTCACTGATAGCCATTCATGTGAATCCCAGGACAGGCTTTGTCCCCATTAAAAACATCTTCCATTACAATAATTGTCAGACAACCCCCCCCTTCTTTTCAAGTGAAAATAATTTTAATTTGACCCCTTTAAATAACAAATGTAAATCAAAACCCCAAAACTGAAAGACATACTTTTGTTTGAAACCTGAGAGCCTCCATCTAACAGAACTAAATCCCTAATGTTTTAATTACCTATAATGATCTCCTTCATGAACATTCTGCTTGTTAAGGCCCAGAAAATGGTCTTATTGAGAACCATGTACCACCTTTGTGCATAATTCAGTGGGATATATAGAGATATATATATACACAAGGCATTGTTGCTCAGTAGGTTCTGCAGCTGTGAAAGAGATTTATTTTTATTCCATCTCATTGCCACTTTTATGAGAATATCTAATGGAAAGTGCACTTTAGATCTTGAAACTTACCTGAGTTCACTTTAATAAATAGCTGTATACAGCTGAAAAGCTGGCTTTCATGATCAGAAAGTTTTAAAAGCTCTATTTTGCTCATAATTACTATATATGGAAATGTAATTTTGGAAGCTTAATATGATAAGAAAACTCCTGACCTCGGTAAAATCCATTTTCTGCCTAATAGAAACAGGAAACACCCAAGGCTTCACTTTGAAGTCCCTGAACCCGAAAGATCAGAATGAGTCTCAAGTTCCCAGAGTCCTACGTAGCTACAGTTCCAAACCTCAGAGTCTGTGGTAGCTTAAGTTCCAGGAATATTTATTAGATCATTGCTGAGGGAACACGATATATTTAAAAAAATTGCATGTGGACAAATCCATGGGATGCTCTTTCCCATTGCCCTCATGAATACTCAACCAAGAGAGGACCTGAGTGGAGTTCACCTCTGGGTTTTTTTGTGAGAGCGCAGGAATATTGTTTGGTGGGGGAGATCAGCTGGGTCTTTAAAAAATAAAATAAAACCCTACCAGAGGGCTGTGGATTGGAGAGCTGAAACAGATAGGCAGACAACTGAGAAATTAATCTCATTTCATAAATTCCAGATTTAGCCCCAGATTGGAGTGAGCCTTACCACAAAGTTTGGTGATGAATGGGGAGAAAGTAGAACCAATCTTCTTGGGTTCCACTATCTAAAATAAAATTGAAGTGACATTTTTCAAATGAGAATACGTTGTGTGCTGCTTTGTCTGGTTCTTTCATTTCAGCTTTGTTAGATCTTTTGTTTCTTTGATGCTCAGAATATTGCACCATTTGGCTCTAAAACCTACATTAGAAGAGCATTAATTAAAGGCAGACACAGTGCAATGGAGACACTGTTAAAATTATGCTTGAAGGTACAATGTAATTAATTTTGTACAAGTGAAACATAAAAGGGAGAATGAAACCGGAGGAAATAGCAGCACATCCTCACCAAATGATAATGAGAAATACAATTGCAAATCAGACAAAATGTGAAAGGACATATGGAATAATTAGACTCCAAGAAAGAAATCAAAACAAAGGGTAACTTGCTAATTGCTCATGGAAATGAAGAACATATAACTCATGTCCAGGGTTCCCAGGGTTTGTTTTGGGGTGCTGTTCTGGGAAGTGTGACACTTGTGTGACACTGTCAGCAAAGGGAGGTTGTGCTTTTGCTGTCATAATTCCCTGAGGGGGACATAAAGGACTGAGGAGGGACATTCACTTCAGAGCAAGCTCTCTGCTGTGAGTATTGAAGAGCCTTGCTTGGGCTCTGCGTTGTGGTTCCCAGGTTGAAAAGGAGGGCACAGGCCACAATTCACTGTAATGTTGTCTATACAGGAGATGAAAAAGGCTCTAGGAAACTGCTTTATTTTAATTGATCATTTTAAGTAACAATTAAACTTCTCCAGATCTTTTCAGAGCCCCTGTGGCTCCCCCTCAGTTGGGAGTGTTCTTGAGTAAAGCGCTTGAGAAGGTCAAAACTGTACCTTGAACACTTACCTTAAACCCTGCAGAGTTTAGCTGAAGCCCAAGGTCTCCACAGGTCTAGGGGGCAGTCTTTGAAGATGGAACATAAAAAGAATGAAAGTTTGTCATTTGTTTAAAGATGTTTTTTACATGTGATGGATCCCATCCTGTTGATGGTTGGGATTGCAAAGCTGCTGGGTTTCCTGCAGGGCTTTCGTTCCAGTTCTGTGGAAACTTTTGGGATGGCCATTGTTACCTGCTGGGGGAGGAAGGTACCACTTGAGCTTTAGTGAGGCCACACTATAGCTTATTGTCAAAGCATTTGTTTTAGGTTTATACAAAGAAAAAAGTCAACAAAAATGCCAGAACACTGTTCACACCCCACACCCATCTGTGTGTTGGCACAGAAGTGTCACTACACATCACTCCCTGAACACTTTTGTCACCTGGTAGAAACCAGTGCTCCTACCAAAAGCTTCAGTGGTTTCATTGCTGATGAACAACACAGTACATGTTTATAAAGATTGAGGGAAAAATCCTGAAGCTTCTTTTAAAACATTGTATAGATTTATATATGATATCTTCCTGAAGGCTCTATAGGTTGTGACTCCTTGGCAATTTTAAACCTTTCCTAAGTATGGTCACTACTGAACTAGATCCTGGTGGCTGAGGGTTTTAATTCTAGGTTGGAGTTTTCTCGTAGTCTGGAGAAGTCAGTTTATTATTGTCTTTCAGTTCATCAGAGCTGAAATGGAACATGGCATTCCCAGGTGATCTAGAAGGCTTCTTGCAAGAGCAAGATCATTAATTGCCCACAACTTGAAACTGTGCACAGAAAAACAAAATTGATCCCTTTACATCCTGTGCGGTGTTATTGGCCTTTCTATGTTTCTAAAGCTTTCTTAATTAGTCACAAACTCCTGAGCTTGAAAGCAGTGTAATTTATAGCATAATAACACCTTCCCTGTGCAGTGCACTTTGTCATCTATTGGGAGTTTGAAGAGTTTTAAATAAATCAAATCCCTTTTTTAGTATTACATAACACAGTGCAATAAACTTGCAAATATGTTATTTACAAGGTGGTCTGCCTTTTGAAGCAATTCAAAGGACAAGATAGGATTCAAAACAGGGTATGTTGTAAGATAAAACACCTTGAACTGTTTGCAGTATATGTAATTATATTGATCAGACTGTATTTTTTCACTGAAATGTCAAACCACACCATTTCAAAATGAAACTAAAGGAAAAAGCACACTGTGCATATTTTATTTATTTTTGTCTCCACTGTAAGGCTCCTAAACATGAAAATGTAAAAAAAACCGGGACTTTAGAAGGTATAGCATAAAGCAAAAACCTGAAGGTCTTTGATCTCCTAAGTTGTCGATTTTGTCATGATTTGCACGAAACAGTAAGAAGAAAAACTTCAGAAGGGCATAGAATGCTCGCCCATTCATTTTTATAGCAACTTTAGGGACAGCTCATTTAACTCAAGTTTAATCTTTATTTCAGTGTCAGGCCTTTCTAAATTGAGTGCTGTAGTAATTATCAATGTGTAGCTGGGCAGCTATATTTATTAAAAAATAAAAATAAACAACCAACTTCCAAAGTTGATTATTACACCCTGAGAAATTGTCCAGCTAAGAAGCATAACCCTCCAAGATAATATATTCTTTACAGTTAATTTCTGCAAATATGCTCCTGTTGTTTGGATAAAACATGGGCAGGAAATTGATTTCCTGATTCACTTCAGTTTACAGGCTTTTTAAGAGCAATTTTTGTCTCTACCAATTAATCTTCAGAATTTTTTTCTCTGCTACATGAATGCTCAGAGAATTTTGATAACAAGTAGCTCTAATTCATTGCTTCATGAAAGGGCCTTTTAATCTGTTATGTTTTACACTATTTCCCTGAAGAAACCTACTGAATTTCAAAGCAGGGATCTTTTCAAGGCGTACAGATAATATTTTGAAAGGTAAGTATGTTTTGCTACTTTTAGTGAAGGGGAAATAGCTTTCCCTAATAAAAACAGCTCCTCTGAGTGTCACACAAAGGTTTTAAAGGCAGGGTGTGGAAAGTTGTGTGGATCTCTGGTCTTGTGCAGGGGTTGAAGGGCTGGATTTCAGGGGGATTTGCCTTCACACACCTCAGTTCCAGCCACATGGATTTTGTATGGCCTGGTGCATTTACCCTAAATAGCGCTGTAAAACTGCACCTCTCGATGCCCCTGAATGTGCTGGTGCTGCTGGGGTGGAACCTGGGATGCACACATGGGTTGTCTCCCTCTTCCAAAGCTGAGGCAGTGAACCATAAAAGACCCCTGAAGGCTTCAGAGCCTCCTTAGCAGAGTGTTCTGCCCCTCTGAATGTTGGAGTGGTGTCTTTGCTCCCTCATGGTTCTATTTGTCTTGGTTGTGTTTCAGCTTAGAGACAGTGTATACTCTTTCTGAAGTGTGTAAGTGCATGCCAAAGTCAGGTATCTCCTCACACAGCAAACCCATAATATTTTGAAAGCCTCATCTACTGTGAAACTTTGAAATAGATGAGCAATTTTTTGTTGCACCTTGTAATTTTAGCTTCTAGCTCCTGTAATTAATCTTTTCCTATTTTGGCAATCTTACAGTTAAGGTAAGAGATTTTGCTCAAGAAGGATTTCCAAAGCAGGCTGCTTACAGAAGTGATGCAGAAAATGCATTTCCATTAATTCTCAGGGAAGTGAATGCTGTGGTTTTTCAAAACAAGTGCCCAGTGATGGGGGCATGGCAATGAAAACCACACCTTTGCAGGTGCTGGCATCATGTTTATCCTAATTCAGCTTCCCAAGGCTCCATGCCCAGCTGCCAATGCACCTGTGTGATGTCTTGTAGAATACTTACAATGAGAGTTTTCATTCCTCCTCTTGAATTAACACAAAATGAGTGCCAAACCAGCAGCAATGTTACTGCTGCTGAATAATACACTCACTGCAGCAGCTTCCTGAGGCAGCATCAATGGGGAAGGTATAACAAGCACAGTGCTCAAAATTTCCTGCAGTCTGCTCTCAATTGAATTTCTCACTTTATTCAAAGAAATCTGCTCCACAGAATTCCGAGTTCTGTGTCTTCAACCACCCTTGCAGCTTGTTCCAAATTAGGTTGTGGTTCTGGCCACCTGTCATTACACTGCCAGCTACTATTAAACCATCAAAGCAGTATTTTAGTTGCTTTGATGTAGTCTGGAATTGTATCTACTGCTGAATGATGATTAGATTAAATGTTACAAATGTATCCAAAGGGAATAGAAGCACCAGCCTAATCTTGATCCACTACAGTTTAATTTTAAGTGTTTCCTTATGTTTCTATTATTGCTGATGCATTCCTTTGTATTTACACATGCTCCTACAGCAGAAACAGCCTCTTGGAACAGCATTAAAAAGCTCCCATTAACAAAGGCTGCCTTATTAATGTGCTGTTTCATACATCACAGCCTCGGAGAGCTCTAGAGAATGGATAGTGGAAGTGTCATTTCCCCTCTTCTGATGGCAGTATTTTAATAGATATGGAAAAAAACACTGAAGTGAAATGAAATTCTTTGTTCAGGTTTGGTGGAGAAGTCTGGCTTCTTTTGGGGAGTTGTTGGCTACTTTGTGCCGGGCCTCTTGCTCAGGTAACACTTGAGTGTGTGTTTAGTGTTTATTTGGCCATGGTCTAATGGTTTGTGTCTTCCTAGTAAATACAATTGAGGACTGGATGTGGCAGCTCCTTCTTTAGGGAGTGCTACCTGTGTCCAGGTTAATGGAAGGAAGACACCCATTAGCACCTCATGCTGCATTTGGTGCTTTTAGCAGCAAATCAGGCTGAGCACAGAGCCTACAAACATCTGGCTTTTTGTTTGAGGAGGAATTAATGTTGTATAATTACAGGAGGGCAAAGATCCAAGGAGAAAAAGAGAGAAGAAAAATATTACTGTAATGAGATGTCTGATGCTGCACCGTGTATTTTCTTCCACATAAGCAAGAAGATTTTTAAGCTCAATTTCATGTTTCAATTTTTCTGATTTTCAGTAAATTGCAATAATACCAAAAGGTTAAGTGTAGGCTTCAGATGAAGGCTGTTTTTATGATTAGGAGTATAGAAAAGACAAATTTGTTTTTCTCTGGTTTGTTCCTGATAGCAATAAAATATAGACAAGAAGTTTTTTCTATTTAGACTTTATCCTTTTATTTTCTGCAGCAGGAGCCAAGTGGTCTTTAAATCTCTCTAGTGAGTAGAACATCTATGTGATGTTTGGCAAGTGGCAACATTTCAATTGTGATAGGTCAAGGAAATCTTTCAAAATAGGCCATGAATAGAGTTGTGCAATTTGTGCCATGATTTGTCCCCATGAATTCCTCTCCACTGAAAATGGGCCAATTTAAGTTGTGAAAAATTAAGAATTTTTATTGACATTAGTGCACCTTCAAACTGTTCTTGATCCAGAACAGGCCAAAACAGCGTGGACAGGATATTGAGGGCCAGATCTCAAACATGCTGAAATAAAAACAATTTTAGGCAGATTTTCATACAAGCAGCAGAGGGATGTGCCTTTCCTGAAGGCTTTCAGTGCCTAATTCACATGTGAGAAGACCTTGTGAGGAGCCCTATCATTATTTGTTTTGTAGAACTATGTGGAAACTGAAACTGTGTAGCTACCTTTGCTTTTGAAGGGGAAATAGACTTCAGTTAACATATGTATTTTTTCTATTCTAGTGAAAAAAAATGGGGCAAAACCTCATCACAATTACATATTTTAAAGGGATAGTTGTTTCTCTTTTTTAAAGTAGTTAAAACTTATAAGATGGGAGATTTTTAAAACAAATTATCTCCCATTTTCTCGAACTCTACATAAAATTGCCATCAAATACTTTTCTTTACAATGGAAAGAGAGAAGTAAATCATAGCACAAAACTTAGCCTGTTCACGTTATCCTGAGGTTACAAGAAATCTGAAATTATAAAGAGTGAGTTCTCCTGCAAAGGTTTAAAGATAAATGTTAACTGCTGCTGTCTTTTCTTAGAGTGAGAAGCTTTAGCCTGTTACTTATGCAAAGGATAATGATGGTCTGTAATTCCCCAGGGCACGTTTTCATGGTGCACTGGGTAACTGATTTTGTGCAAGAATATCAAAATCCCAAGTCTGAAGATGTTTCCGCCACTCCAGTGAAAGGAATGAAAAATAAGCTGTTTGTCCTTGAGCTGAGGTGAAATGATGCCTTTCTACATACAGAATAGGCTTAGTAGACCCACCATGGCAATGGCTGCATGCACAAGTGAAGCTAATGAGCAGTGCTAGGGAAATGGAAAGGACCTGCCAGTGAGGAACTCTCCCATAGAGACTTGTGGAAGGCAAGCAAGGGTTTGTGAAGTCCTTCATGTATATTTTGGTGTAAGAGTCAGACATCTGTCTGCAGAAAGCATCTCATTCAGCTAATGATGGCCTGTGGTCAAGATATTTAATATATATGTGTATAAATATACATATTACAGGACACAGTGGGGCCAGTCTTGCTGCCCAAACTTAGGAGTTCCATCATTAAATAGAAGCATCCCCTGAACTCAGCCAGTCTTTGCAATGGCTCTGTTCTGGGAGGTGCTGCACTTGTCCCAGGCAGATGTTTCTCCTGTGTTTGCAGAACAAATAAATGTGTAAGAAAATGAACAGTCAGTAGCCCTAATCCAAAGGGATTTTAGTATTTGCAGGAGGAAAAATAAAAATAATAGTTTGTTATTTTAAACTGGGGGGGGGGAGGGGGAAGCATTCTTAGAGTGTCAGCTTCCTTCATTGCTTTTTTCCCTGCATAAATCTGGTGTCTATGGCTCAGTGCTGAAAATAAGGGTAGCTGATATCTACATTTTAAAGAATACAGAAATTCCTGGCTCACTCCTCATTTTCACTTCACAAGAGGATGTTTTTTCGTTTCTTTCCTCCAATTTAATGCCATAACAATTGGATAGTTCCAGTCATTATGTCCTTCACTTTCCCAGGCGAGCTCAGCCTTGAACGGTGTGTTCCTCTCAGCAAAGCCTAGCCAAGTGCTGGACTCAAGTGGGCAGGTTCTCCCTCCCTGCAGAAATCCTCTGTTGTGTTTGCTCTGTTTGAAACATGTGAATACCCTTTGGTGGGCTGAGACCTCGCCTGGACAACCTTGGTAACAGTGAGAGTGGTGCAGCTGAATCCTCTTGGGGATGTAAAGATTCCTCCTTACACATCAGAGCTAATTCCTGTTGCCAAGAGCAAATGTGTTCCTCAGTAGCAGTGGAACAGCCTGGCAGTGATGCATGGGCTCAGCGTTGAGCTTTCTTACCCTTTTCTGGGTCTGCTAATTTGATGTGATTTGTTATAAAATACATTCAATTTTCTCACATGGAATGGGAAAGATATTTGAAAAAGCCCAAGTAGGTTTGTCATTGAGTTCATCATACTTTAGGAAAGCTAAAAATCCTAATAATAGCTTCCTAAACCTAGTGAATCTCTAGTTATTAATCAATAATGAGAGGAAGAAAAGGCTTATGATCCAAAAACAATAGGAAAGTGCATAGATTAGGCTTTAAAAAAAATTGTGCTAGCTGAAAATCAAAACCCAATGGGTTGTCTATTCTAAGCATAATAATGAACAGAAAAGTAACTGTGGAAATGACAGCTCAGTGTCTTGTGTTCATCCCCTGTCAGTGACCTCCACACCAGGTCTCCAGCATTTACAATTCAAGACCTTTGTGACACTTGTGCAAACTGAAACACACATCTAAAAATCAAAGTATTTCATGTTTGGCTCAAAGAGACAAAGTGAGAAGTGCTTTGTGTCAGTTTTCTGGTTTGCTGTGTCAGAAAAGGCTGATGATTTTTTTTCTTTATTATAACTAACAGGTTAGAAAAGATTTTAAAACTTAGGTCTGCAACTCAGCAAGTGAACTCTAACAATGAGGTAGAAGGTACCAGAACATGTGTTTTAATTGCCCTCTCAGGAGCAAAATACTACCCAAACGTGCCACTGATACAACCAGTTCTCTTTGCAATAATGACTAAATCTATTAAGACTTTGGGTTTGATTTTTGGTGAGTTTTCTTGACTGTTTTTTGTTTGTTTTGTTTGTTATTGTTGTTTTGTTGTGGAAGGGGAGATCATCTATAAAGCCCTTTTTTAAAAAAAAGGGTTAGAAGTTTCACATGTTTGGAGATTAGGACACTCAGCTAAGGGTTTGGATCCCTCCTTCTTCAGGAGGTGTGAAGCCTGCAGGTCTCCAGCTACATCCTAATCGTTGTCAAATCTGTATTGCTTTTTCCCCTCTGCCTCATTTGAGACATTTCTACCACCTTGCATATTAGAAACTGCTCATTTTTGCTCACAGAAAGCTTAGGTTATAAATAGCAATACTCAGCACTTTTACTTCAGTGTAAATTGTTGGGGGAGAAAGATTCAAAGCAATTTTAATCATATTGTCAAAGCCAGAATAAACCAATGTATCAAGTTGAGGGGTTTTTCCAGTTTTATGATATAATTACTTCTGTATTAGGCCCACAACAAAAATAATAGCTCTGCAAGTGCAATGTTTTTAAAACTTTATTAGTACTGTTTGCCTTAAGATAAAATGAGTAATTACCACCCATTAAATACTGACAGGTAACCAGTTACAAGAAAGACATTGCCAAGTTATTCCAGCTCAGTAAAATCAATCTTTCACTGTTATGCTTAATTAAGGTAATTCCAGCTTGGCTCTTATGTAAAGCTCAGTCAGAATGCAGGGAAAATAAGCCTTGAAAAGAAGCAATACTGCTGTATTGAGCAGCATTTTGCAATTGAAGAGTTAATAGTTAATTATTTATGGCCATTCATAATGAGAGAGAAGGCATCAGGTGACACACACTTCTGGAATTGTTCCCACTTTATTTAGGCTCTATATATGAGTTAGATTTTAAAATCTCCTCATGTCTGAGAGCTGCCAAATTCTAACACTTCCAAAAATCTGCTGTTTGATTTGAGGGTGGGTTGTTTGTGGGTTTTTTTGATTCTGAGAGAACTAGAGACTAAAAGTGAACTACCAATGCATAGCACAGCATTGGTGACTTCAGTCCAAACCTGCTCAAGTGGTCACTGCTGGCGCTCCCAGCTTTCCTACTGCTGGACATGTGAGTTTGTGGGAACAGAATTCACTGTCAGTGCTTAATGCCTTGAAGTCTAATTTTCAGCTCCTGCCACAATTGTAAACTACTTAAAAATAGAGCTAGATTAATTCATGGCTGAGGTGCTGCTGGGCAGTGCAGGCAGCAGGAGAAGGCTCTGCCAGGGAGTTGTGGTGCAAGTTGAACCAGGTTTGGAGCTTTCCTCAGGTGGTCCGTGGACACTGTGCTATCATGGATGCAAAAAGCAGGGGCTGTGGTATGCAGAGCTCTCACAGCTTGCTGGGATGAGTAGAGGAGCTACATGTGCCAAATCCAAAGTGATTTGACTGGAAATAAAAAAGTCCCCACTGGTGGATTCGTGACTGCAGTAGGAGGCTCGGGGGAGAGGCTCATGTTGGTAGAACCAGAAGCACTGTTTGAGGACAACAAAGTGACAATGTGCATGTAAAAGGTTTCCTACAATCACAGAACAGGCTGAGTTGGAAGGGACCCCCAAGGCTCACTGAGTCCAACTCTTAGCCCTGCACAGGACCAGCCCTAAGTGTCACACCATGGGCCTGAGAGCATGAGGGGGTTAACTTCCTTTCCTAGTAGAGCTTCAGTGAACTTCTTTTATAATATACATTGTGTAGGGGCAAAAGCATTTACATGTTTTGGGGTTTGGCACCCAGTTCGACTCTGCTCTCTTTACAGTCGGAGTGCTACTGTGTCATTAATTGCACATTAGCTAATGAAATTAGCATGATGAGTAGTCTGTGATCTCCACAGCAGCTGATTAACCATTTGGGGTTCCTGTGGAAAACCATTTGTAACCTATTTAATGTTCCCCTCTCCCCCAGCCTTGTGCTGATGGGTTTGCCTGTTGCAGCACCTTCTTTAGCCTGTCCCTGTCCTGGTATTTGCACAGCAGCACCTTCAGTGAATGCACCGGCTCTGCTGTGATGTAAAACACATCACTGCTCGGAAGCTTTTGCTTCAAAATAATTACATTCCTGGATAATTGTTTATTTTCAGAGACTGTTCCATATTGTGTCTGCTCGCCCCCAATCTAATTTTATTTTGATGGACTAAAATATCAGCTGTGCTGTTCTCAAGTCTGAAGTTAATGTATTCATTAGTTATAATTGCTTCCAATGTGTCCTCACCAATCTTAGTCTTCTGGTTACTTAATGATTCTGATTGGATGTTCAACACTTTTATCTGGCTTAATTTACTATTCATAGTACAATGATGGATTATTCATTTTGTTACCCAGATTACAACTGTAAATGGAGTTATACATCATCAATGAGAGCACCACAGAATCATTTAGCTAAAAAATGCCTTCTAGTTATCTTGAAGCAGCAAAGATATTCACATAAAAACTTTGTGGCTGGCAGTGCTTCCTGCCCAAAGATGGCTGAATTCATTAGCCTGCTATGAATTGCCATAAAATTCTCTAAATGCTACTTTTAAACACTGTTTTATGTACCTAAGTGAGCACATATGTGTATAAATTATGTTGAGGGAAACTTAATAAAACTTAAAATAAAGTGAATAGTAGTAAAGAGTTTATAAAGGGCAGTGGATTGGAGCTTAGAACTGCAACTCTGTTCAGTACTTTGGATTTAAATATGTGAAAAACCACCATAAAACCTTTAGACTGGAGCCACAGAAGGAAAAATGGCCAAGCCTAATGTCTCTATTGTCATTAATGTGACAAGCCCCAAAGCCACAGCAGTGCTGGCAACTGATCTATTAAAGATATGTAGTGGGCTTAGTCGGGACTAGGCTGAAACTCCCAGGGGCTATTTTGGTAAGATAAACGTTCATTGAGTCCAAATGAACTGAGTGGTGTCTGATGAGAAGGTATTTAAATATGCCAGAAGACAGGCTTTGGACACACAGGACACACAGACTTCCAGTGGGCTTTAGAGATGCATCTTGCATTCACTCCTGGTCTCTTGTTTTAAACACATGGGGAAATCAGACCTGATTTCCACAGATAACTGCATCTTAATTGTAGACATAAACAATATTTAAGGAAGGCAATAGCTCTACTATACATTTGGGTGGTTCTTGAGCCTGTTGGGGTGATGATGCTGAAAATGAAATATTTATTGTGATTAATGTATGGAATAAAAATACTGAATAATCATGGTAATTAGGAAAATATCTCAAAGGAAAGGAATATTCTGTCATTAGAAACTTTCCTTGCCTCTGTTTGTGAAATACACTTCAGTGATTTTGGCTGAAAGAATATGTGGAAATTTGAGCAGCTGAAGGTGGAGTTATAGAGGCAGAAACGTAAAATCAGGAAATCAGCACAAATATGGGAAAGATCTCTCTGTGCCAGTCAATATTTCCTGGCTTCAAACCCTGGAACATGAAATATGGATTATAAGCATTTCCACTAAAAACAAGGGCTAGAAAATGGAAGAACTAAGTTTGTATACACCAGTATCCAACCTCAGAATCTCAGGGACAATGGAGATCTAAGGGAAGAATCTTTTAATTAATCCATCTGATTAAATGGTTATATTTTACATTTTGGAGGCTCACTTTTCTTTCATTAAAATAATTGTTATCACTGTCACTGATGCAACATCAGCTGCATGTTCCTCTTGGGGTAACATCTACAGCTGGGCATTCCTTGGGAGCATTTGTCACTTCGGTGTTTCCAGTCTTGTAGCGTTCTGGGACCATTTTAGTGCCTTTGCAAGTGAGTCTAGAGGGGAGAAAAATGCAGGAAGGGAACCTTTTAATGCTACACTTCTTAATAAGTGCTGTAGTTTTACCTGGCAGTTGGAGAGGAGGAACAACAGTCTGATAAATGTGGAGACATGGGAGAAGCCCAGGGGGAAAAGCAGCAGCAGAGCTGAGGAAGTCACAGAATTCATGAAATATGACCTGAAAACAGGTCCTTGGTATTCAGCAACAGGATCAACTGATGGGGTTTTTCAATTGACTTTCAATCTTGTGGGATCTGATTCTCTTCTTGGGGTGTAAATTTGGAATATGTTGGGAGTAACACCATGGTAACCACAAAGTAATAAATTAAACAAAATGAAACAATAAATAAAACCAAATAAATGCCATGCTGGCATTTTGTTCTCTTGGAATCCAGTGATCAAATGCATTTGTTACTGGATTGGGCCCTGAATGAGCATCATTCATAAAAATTCCGAAGACAGGAGACTTGAAAGAGCCAGTAAGGGGAAGGTAGAATAGTCTAAAATATCTTTGCCTAACTCTGGAGTCTATTTTGAAAGAGGATATGGAAAAATTGTCGCAAAAATCTTGAGCGAGCTAGAATTTAATCAAAGAGGAATATAAAAGTGAAAAGAAGTCAGAAATAAAATGTAGAAGAAGAGTAGTAAATTCCGAAATGAACACTAGAGGGGTTTGATGCCAGTAGTCATTAGTCTGAAAGACAGAACATGTCAAAATAGAGGGAGTGTTGTGCAAGAAAATCAGTGCAGCAGGAGGAGATTTTTGGGGTTTTTCAAACCTAAATGGATTTGTGGTAAATGATGGACAAACCTTTAATTGCCCTTTTCTTTTTGGTTCTCCACATGCTGTTTTAAACTGACAGATTCTGAATTTCTGTATGGAGTGCTATTCCTCTGCATTTCCAGAGATGTGGTTTTAAAAAAAGGATCTGAATTGTTTCTCTATGTAGGCAGTGACAGAAGAGCTGCCTTTAATCCAAGGAAAGCATTCCTGTGGCTGGTGCATCCTGCTTGGAGAATCTCTGCCTTCCTGGAACCTCACAAGAGAGGGATGGGGGAAAAAACCTCTTGCAGAAGTTGCCATAGATCCTTTCCTTGTGCTCTGCATTCCCCTGCTGTGTTTGGCCCATCCCAGGGGAGGGCTCCGAGCTCTTGGGGTGGGAGGCAGAGCCAGGGCTGGTGAAGGAGCAGGGGCTGCACTTTTCTGGTGGTGTTTCTGTGTTTAGCTCCTAATTTAGGAATAGTGAGGTTTGGTTCACAAAGAAACCATAAACACAGACTTAGTAGTGACTTAGACGTCATAATTTTACAAGGATGTAACGGATGTCATGGCTGGTGAGTGTGAGGATCTTGATCCTTCACAAAAACAAGCCTGGAAAGCACCAAAACACGAGTCTCACTTTGATTGATATCTTTGTCCTTTCATTCTGTGATGGATCCTTTGTTTTGAGGGCCACAGAAGCATTTAGGGTTTATCTCCCAGGGATGTTCCTGTTGCATTTGTACTAGTGGGCATTTCAATGTCTTGCATGGAGCACAATTTTACTCCAATATGGGAATTACAGATGTGCTTATGAATTACCAGGATGAGAGCCCAGATAAATGGGATTCAGTTACCACATGAGCTGCTTCTACTTTTCAGTAATCTGTGATCTGAAAAAGAAACACTCATACCCTGGTTTGGCTAAGAATATTTTAAAATAAGTCTCAAACTCAATTACTGGGATTTGGCGACCTTACAGAAAGGAGCAGCACCTGATTAACTGATGAGCAAATAAACAGCAGCAGCATAATGTGACCTTTAAAGAGCAGCTTGTGAAAATCTTTGGAAACATTTCTCCTTAAAGTGTGTGTCAAAAATATGCTTTCTGTAGTTGTTCCCCTCGCTCTGTGCTGCTGCTGATGTGACACTGTGGCATTTGGGGTTTGGGCTGTGGATTCCCTGGAAATCTGAGGTCCCACAGGCTGTGCATGCACACGTGGTATTATCCAAACCACGAGGGGGGAAGTTGTGCTATTGCTGTTTCTTTGAATGAAATCTTTATTGTGGTTGTTTTCCTTGTGAAATATGCAATGTTTATTCAGTTCTTAATGTGATCCATGAAATGCTTTATTATATTGTAAGTGGTCACATCAATTAAGTCAAAACCCCCAGAATTTCTGATAAACTTTCATATCACCTCTTTCCCTGATTGGATTATCTCCTTAATAACATAAATAATATTAGGAAACTAGAGTATCATTCAGTTCCTAAATACAGCTGTGCAAAAGAAAGGTGGAGATCACTTTTCATGCTTGTATTCCAAAGGGGTTGGAGTGTGGGTCCATGAATGTGATCAAAGTACTAGGAAATCTTTTGGAATAATATTTTATTTACTATCAAGCAAATTATTATGTATTGAATCTGGTCTCTTACACAGGGCACAAGGGAGCACGTTAAAGTGGAACTTGCTGTCATATAAATGTGGTTTATCAGGATTAAAGTGTGATATATAAGCAGTTCTACTTCAAGTAAGAATTCTCTTATAACCTTTTTGGTTGACTCTCATCTGTGGAGCAAATGAAGCAGTTTGCCCTGTGAACAGTAGATTAATCTTCCCCTTTTAATTATATTATCTACAAGGTTTTGTCTATATTGAAAAAAACAGAGGAAAATAGAACTGCCTCAGATGTTTGAAAACACCATCAAAAACTTGCCATTTTCTTGTAGCTTTTATATTAAAAGTCAGTGGACGCTGTAGAATCTGCCCTCCACAGCACTGCTGTAGTTACAAATCAAGAGGAACCCTTATTTTCCACTTGCATTACCCGCTGCATTGCTCTGCTCCTGGGTTGTTTCCCTGCACGGGGGCTGGCAGTCAATACCTCCCTAGCAGAACTCCAGAAGCACCCAAAACTTCAGGAATAATTTAAAGGCCTCCAAAGGTGCAGCCACTTGTGGTTCTTTTTCCTTCTCTTTGTTCCCACAGAAACAGCTGACTCAAAAGAACGTGACTCAGAGCTGAAAAGCAGACGGGTCCTTCCCCTAATTTGCATAGAAGAAAAAAATATTTGTATATTAAATTTCATTCAATTAAAGCTCAGAAAGGTGGTTACTATCTCACAGATTCCCTTTCTCAAATCAATTTGGTTTTTTCATGCTGGAAAAGGATCCAAGAGCTCCTTATCTCGCTGGATGTTTTCTTTTCCTCCCCCAGAAAAAAACCCTTATGTGGCCAGTACAAAGAGAATTTTTTATGTCTTTCTGCGTGAATGCCAGGGAAAAAAAAGTACCAGAAAACAAAGACCAAACCCTTCTTGGGTTTGCTACTTTAATTTCCTGACAGTCTGTCACACAGAAGCATAAAAATCCTAAATATTCCGTTTCTATATTTCCTTTAAAACTATTTGGGAAGCTGAGTGTGCACCAGTCTTTGAGGAGACTCTAATCTAGGTTGAAAGCATAAGAGGAGACATATTAGAAACTTTTTTCCTTCCTTTTGTGTTCTCTTCAAAATTGAATGGGATGAATCATCTGAGTTGTGTTCTCTGTCAGGTTTCCTTGACAAAACTTTTGACCCCTTTATTAACTAAAACCAAAAGAGATGAACAGGTACATTTATAAAAACAAGGGTAAGCTCATGGTTTCATTTTGGCCAAATGAACACTCTCACCAGCCCATGAAGATGTTTGTAACTCAAACCATGTATTATATTTATTGCTATATGTAAATACATGTGTAGGTCTGTGTAGTGTTTGGGGTATAGATATGGACCACATCAGAGTTATGCTGCATCAGGTATTATAAAAGAAGAATCAAATAAGAAAAGTATCCATTGCAAACGTTAGACAGAGTAGATATTTTAATTTAGTGAGTGTTATTCAGCCAAGCAGCCGTTGCTTAATCATGTTCTCAGGGACAATGGCTAAATAACTTGGCCAAAAAACCCCTGAAAATTGGTGGTATCTGTCATTCCCCAAAAAATTACTCCTGGAAAAGCTGCTTCCTGCAATAAAATTGCAATGAGGCAAATAATTTAGATATCTCAGCCAAGCCTGCTACAGATACGAGGTACAAATATTAAAGTTCTCTGCTATTTCTGTGTTTAATCAAAACACGTTAATTTAAAATATGCATTTCAATCCCCATCATTTCATATTGTATATATATGTATTGGTAAAATAAATACAGGTCTAGTATTGTTTAATAAAAGAATAACAAAATGATTCCTGACATAATCACCTTTAAGCTTATCCCTGACCTCATATATTTTAATTATGTATAAGAGCTAGAAGATCTCCTGTGCAACAAGGAGCCCTTCATTACCTGTAATTCCTATTTTATAACTTTTTTGTTTGATCTGCTCCAGGATTCATTCTGAAGAATTTCAACAGAATAAATTATCATTCTCCCCAACCATTTGACTGTAGCTTTGAATATATAATGTATCCACCCATGTATATTATTTATGAAAGATTGATTATTCTTTCATCTCAATATCCCTTTTATGTCAAGAGAATTTCGGATTTAACACTTTGCTGCCCAGACAGAAAGATCAGCTGCCCAAACTTGTGTCTGCACCCCCCATGGGCATTCCAGACCATCTGGAAGCTCCTCTGGGGCTGTCAGTGGGAGTTACAGTCACCAAATGGAAGAGAACTTGGGGTAGGGGGGAATAGTGGGTGGATTTGGGGATCATCTGTGCCCTGAGGGGTGAAATGGGGTCTTGGAAAGCTGGATCGGGATCGACATGGAATTTTAAATTCCACTTTTGGCTCGGATTTCCTGCTTTGCTGCAGCACTTTGTGAGCACTAAGTGGAGTAAGAGTGAAAGTATCAAGGAAATCTGGGGAAATGGGGATAAAGGTGAAGGTAAAGAGTTGGAAGCAGTTTGGGTTCCACTGGGTTTGTTTCTGGAAATAGAAGGAAAATAAATAAACCAGGATGTTTGTGTTGGGGATTTACACATCCCTGGTGAATTTCTTGTCCCTCACTGAGATAGATCTAACTTTGTATAGCTCTTGTAGCAAACACACTTAAATCCTTTTTATTTTTGATGGGTTTGCTCCTTGGTTTCCTTATCCCATCACTCTAGAATATTTTGCCCCATCTGTGTGTCCATTCATTGAATTTTGCTTGCTTGGCTGGTTGGAATTTTGGGGTTTTCGAGGGGGAGGGAGGGCAGAGATGAAGGGATAGTTTGAGGGGGCTTTTTAAGGTCTTTGTCTTCAGGAAATGATTTCTTGCACTTGAAGGACTAACCAAGAAAGCTCTGGTTGGTTATACCACATCCTGTTAGTTCTTTGTATGTGACTCTACTTCTCTTCCTATGTGATTATCGTTCCACTCTTAAATAAATATTGCTCTGCTGTGCATTTAGTTACTCAAAGGGTACCTTGGTAAGGACCTCTGTAAGCAAAGGGCTTTCTTTCTGTATTTTTAATTAAATTGATGGCCTTGTTCTTAGGTCCTCAGGCCATTTTAAGTGATCCTGAAGCTCTTCAGGTTAGAAGTTCCCTTCTTTAAAAGGCACCCATTTTAATAATTTATCTTTTACTCTTCTAATATAAATTTCTTTTTGAACTTATCTTTGAGGAGGAAAGGCAGTTAACAATGAGAAATAAAGCGTTTGCACTCTTAGGCTCCTTTGTCTGTTTTGGAGGGTTTTTTCTGAAGTACTTTCTATTTTATTCTATCCATCCTTTTTGGCAAAAACCTGGAAAATTTGTCACTTTGGGTCCCCTTCAGCTGAAGTTTGTCAGCATGATACTAGATAGCCATGCTAAAGATGTGTAGCTCAAAACTTCAGGTGCATTTTCTCTAGAAAATCCCTTCTAGTGACTTGTTGCAATTGGTAGTTATGGTAAGGCAGGAAAGGCTCCAGAACACCTTCTGAGCTCTGATTGCACAGGAGAGTGTAATAATTAACAGGTTTTAATTGTGGCCTTCAACAGTTCCTGTACAAAATGTGCAATTCACATCAGCTTATGTGTGCATCTTGTGCTTTAAATAATACCAAATTAGGAAATTTAATTAATAGCTCTGTGTTCTGTGTCTCCAACACTGTCCGTGGAGGTTGTTGCCATTTGATCATCCTCAATACCTGGCAAAAAGAGATGGAGAAGGAGAATCACCTGACAATCCAACTGCTGTAGCAGTGAGAAATTATTTACATCCTACATTTAGAACTGTTCAAAAGTCAGGTTGCATGCAGAAAAAATCCAATATCTTCCCATTCATGGAGAAATTATAAACTCCAAATAGGTTTGAATATTTTGCTCCAACCACCTAAACACAGAGTTCCTATTCCAGCAGGAACACTGCAATAGCATTTTACTTCCCACAGTGAGGAAATTGGTGAACTCAACATTTTAATTAGTTCTGGATTTTTTCGTGGAAGTTGCATTTTTACTTATTCTATCAAAAATTGTTGCTGGTGGACAACAATTATTTACAACATAATATCCTTAACAGAAACTTCAGTTCATATATTTGGGATGGCTATGTTAATATAGTGCCAAATGCCAATGGAATATTGTCTCATAAATTATTAAGCCATAATAAATGAAAACCAGAATGAATAACTGAAAGTCTTCTCAGTCAAGGTGATGATTGCAATAAATATCTTCACTGAAATACTTCTCCCTGGGCAGGAGGAGGTGAAAAATCTGGCTGTGTAATAGCAGAGTATTTAGAGCACTGAATATCTGAAGCTGGCATTTTAAAAATAACAGCTCCAAAATCCCCAGGAATTTCAAGCCAAGAGAACAGACTTGGCCCCTCCGTGTGTCTGGTGGGATCTTCCCCAGTGCCCTCTGGAGCATAGTCTGTCCTTCTAAAGCACTTGGAGAACTTTGAAGGAAACGAATTTATTATTATTTACTTTAGTTTAGTTTGGTAACATTTACAACCCGAAGTATCTTCCTCAAACTCGTATGGTTACTAAGCTGTAGATTCCAAATGACTGTCAGGTTATTTAGAAGAGCTGTAGAATATCAGCAAATCTCGAATATCATTTCCTCCTAATGACATTTGTGCTGTATATGTGAATCAAAAAGTCAAATAACATATTTCATTTTCATCACAACATGATTTTCCTGTCTGACATTAATACAAGGTCAAATAAACATTGCATGGGAAGGAAATAAATCCAAATTTGCAGCCTGAAAGGGCAGTCATATTTCTTGAGTGTTCTGAATGTCAGCTTTTTGATAGGAAACTAATACAATAGCAAGGAGTGTGTACATTTGGAGTTGTCTTTTGTATTTATATCAGAGTTTAATTTCTTTGAATCCTCGGTGTTCCCCATTCAGCAGTATCCTATGGCATTTATAATGTTTCTCTTAAACTACAGCAAATGAAAAGCCTTGAAAGGTCAGGCATTCTTTACCCTATAAAATAAAATAAAGCCAACTTAATAGATGTTATTTAATAAAGCAGAAAATGATGTCTCCCATAGATGTGTTATTAAAGAGGAACTTCCCTTACAGTTTTGGTTCCGTAGAGTGTCTCATGGATTTTAAATTCTTCTGATAAAATATTATATTGAGTGTCCTGACAATAAAGATGATGATTTTTATGGACCTCCTGGGCTCTGCTGTGCCCTGGGACAGTGATGGTAAATTATCAGTCAGGGCCAGACAGGTTAGTGGCCTCCTCTGACCCACCTGTCCTGGAAAAGGGGCTCCAATGTCCAAGCTGAGAACAGCAGAACAGCAGTTCATTCCGACCTGAGAACAGGCAATATCCTCTCACATTGTAGTGGCACTTTGGTCTGATTCTCAGTCTGCATGGTAAAAGTAAGGAAAGAAGAACTTTGGTGTGAGATAACCCAAAAGACTTTGGTTTAGGGTTTTCTTGAGGGTGCCCACAGCTATTTCTGATAAAAAAGTGAGACTGTCATTCTTCCTTACCAAAATGGGCCACTATATTCAGCCAGTTTACCTGGGCTTTCTCTCTGCAGTTACCTTATAATGGCCTGAATTTTCCATCCCCAGTGAGGAACTGTAGTGAGATTTATTTTACAATTTTTTTACTTATTCCCTCGTTCCTGAATACCTTGGGGCAGATTTTTCTGTATTCTGAGTAACAATTTTCTTTGAAATAATCCTGAGAATGAACTAATGTTTTTGTGATTAAAAGTGTCTTCTCTGAGCAAATAAAATAAGAGAAGTTATCAAGAGGAACAATAATAAAAACTCCAGTCCTCTCACTGCTCAGAGGGCACCATTATTTCTAAGTTTCAAATTCCACCCTCAATCAGTACATGTTAATTGGCTGAGCATTGGAACCTGAAAGTATCTGAGTGATTCTTTTTCCTAAATTTGCAGGAAATTGTGGTTTAATAGGAAAGAATTGAGCTCCGCCCCTGTGATCTCCCACTGATGTTAAAACCAAAGAGGCACCTGAAGGAAACCATACACCAGGCACATTTCTGCAAGTTCTTGTAAAATATGGGCTACAATGAGAATTTTTATTGTGCCTCTTAAAGAAGTTTATGGGGAAAAAGTAAGAGTACCTTCTGCCATAGACATTCTAGTTGGCAAAAGTATCCCCAACCCCAAAATAACAATAATCCAAATTCTCAGATAAGTCAAACAAGCTCTGGGAGCACAAAGGAGATACTGAAGGTGCCCCAGCCACAGAGCAGCCTCACACTGTGCTCTGGCTGGGGCAGAAACTGCTCCTTTGCATGGACAGTGCTGGGACTCCCCCTGGGCCGGCTGGATCTCAGGGGACCAAGAGGGGAGAGCTGGGGAATGGTCACTGTAAGGTTTTGGTATAAAGCAATTCTTATTTCTAAAGGTGTTTCCTGCCTCAGATAGGTAGAAGATCATATGTGCATCTAGTTCTCATTTTAATTGGTGAGTTTGACTTTTTTTTTCCTAATTAGACATTCAATTCTTTTAGTTGTTTTCATTGTTCTGAAAGTAGAGAAACAACTATGAGCGGAAAGAAATCTTCCCAAGGCCCAGTTATTTTTTAAATCAAGACCTAGATAGGAGAAATTCAGGCTCATCCTCTTTCATTATTGCCTGGGAAATGAGGTGAGAATATATAATCCTCATACTTCTACCAGTGGCTCAGTCAGGACACTCTGCAAGAACCAATTGTTATAGTAATTGAATTTCAGTAAAATTTATGAATCCTCTTCAATAATGTCAAGTTTATTGAAATCTAAAAATAAAGAAACTGAATACTAGTCTGAATTATGACTTAAGAAAGAATTGTAATATATACAACTTGGCCCCTCGTTATTAATAAATGTGCTGTCCTTCACAGGAAATTAGTTTTCTAACTATTTGTGCTGTTGTGAAATGGTACTGCGTGTCATCATTTGTAAGGAATAGTTTCCAAAATTTATCTTCAAAGCAGTATCCAAAACATGAAATGAAGATCAGTGGAGATTTCCAGAGTGAACAAGGGAACCTGAAGATGGGACATTAAAGCCTTTCTATCATAATGATCTGCTGCAGGGCTGGACAGGTCATTGTGCTCTTACCGAAGAAATTCAAACATTCTGAAGAATTCCAGCATGGTTTGCATGATTATTGTTATTTTATTATTAATATCACCTCTGGTGTGTGGCTTTGCAGTGCTGGAAGATGGAATCAGGATGCTGAGCACGTCAGTTTGTTTAAGCAGAGGTTTTCAGTGCAGGTCCAGATTAGAGGAGAGAGAAATTGCACCTGTACTGGGAAGTGATTGTTACATTTCTTAAGCCAACCTCGAGTTCAGGTGCTCCTCCAAAAGCCTGATTGATCCCAGCTGCAAACACAACCCCCTAAATGTTGTTGGGAGCACGTTGTGCCTGGAGGGCAGCACATCCTCATTCATGTGGCCGTGGCACCCAGGATGGGATGGCTGGAGATGATTTACAGAGGATTAGGGAATCTTGTTCTGTTTCACCCATAAACAGTGTTCTATTCGCACATTTCAATAACTAATTCTGTTGCTGGGCTTTTCTCTTGGAAATGAACATGATTTTCAGAGGGAAAATAATTACATGTCATTCATAATCTATTAACCAGATAAAAATAAAATTGGGGGCTTATTTGCAGAGGGAGAAGTCTGGAGTATCTCCACTTCCCTCGTGTGTTATGTGAGTGTAAAAGCTTCTAAAAACCATATTAAACACATAAAATCTGGTAGCTCACATTGCTCTTACTGGAATAGAATGATTTAGGAGTATCAGAATTAGACTTAAGGAAAAGGAATTTTATTTGAAGATTGTTGCCAGTATTAATGCTGGTGGATTCTGAAGGGGTTTATACACAGAGTTGCAGGAAAAGCAAGTTGGAGCACACGAGCAGGAGCACTGCTTAGCTTTTGTTGCAACACAAGCAAATAAACACTGGGAAATCCAAGCAAACCCACCCATATTTGCCCCTTACACAGTGGTTTTTACCAGCAAATCTCATCCAGAAATCATCAGTCCCATCTTACAGCTCAGAGGCTGAAGCACTAGAAAGGCAGATATTGCTGGGATTTCTCTCTTTGTGCTCTTGTTTTCCAGCTCCCAAACGCTTCAGGACATGAGAGCTTCTTTACTTCTTTATTATTTCTTTTTTAACTCTAAACTGGCCAGGCAAACTTAATGGTTTTTCAAATGCATTTGTTGTTTTTAAGCAGCACTTGCCAAAGAACCATTAGAGCCATGATTAATTCCTTCTGTCACAGCAAAAAAAAAAAAAAAAGAAAAAAAGAAAATCAGCCATGAAAAAGCTGCAAGGCTTTTAAGTATGAATAATTTGCTGATGGTCTAGGAAGGGATTACAGTGCTGAATTCCCATCTCTATAAATATTAAACCAGATTTTTTTGTAGCAAAACTATACTTCAGGACATGCTTACAACAGCTAAAATAGCTGTAGAATTGTGTTTCATTCCCATCCTCTGTCAACTTTCAAGAAATTGATGTTTCTGAAGAGTCATCATGCCAAGATATTTAAATCAATCTAACCTACTTTAATTTTAATCTGCAGAAATCAGACAGACTTTGTTCAGTTCCTGCCTTCATGTTGGAAGGTTTGCAGAACTGTGGGTTGTGTTTTGGTGCTGAGTTTGAGCTGAAGGAATGAATTTGGTGGAGGTTCTTCTGCTCCTCATGTGCCTGTTCCCCCATGGGCTGAGGAGGAGCAGAATCTTCTCAGCTGAGGGTACATTGAATATTTTGGGGTTTGTACAGCCAGATTGTAAATATATACAGTGTATAGAAGCAGTGATGGGAATTTTGTGGAATTTTCTCGCAAAGAGGGATGGAAGAGTCACAAGGGAGGAGAAGAACAGTCAGTGTTGCTGTTGAGATGATTGTGTGTGTCAACTTCCATCACACAGCATCAATTCACAGCCTGTCTTGGGGTTTTTTTCTCTAATGCTGAAATGCTTTGCTTCCATAGCTCAAGGTGTTGATACTTTACTTCTCCGGCCTCCAGAACTGTGAGTTATGTCTGAAAAATGATGCAAATAATGCATGCAAGTCCTTGCTTTGGAGTCTGACTGAGGCTGTGAATATGTGTGAGGGACAAAACAGAGGTGGGAGAGCTGCCTTTATTTCTGGATTGTGATTTCTGAACGCTGAAATAAGTTGTCTCTTGCAGCTTTAAGGTCTAGTAGGTACATAAACAAGCTTTAACTACAGCTGTGTGGCCCAAAGCTGGGTTTGTGAGAGCTGCTCTTTCTGTACAATGTGACAAACACTTTTAAAATCATTTACCCATTTTCCTCACCTGTCTCCCTTGGAAATCAGTTTTCTTTTCAAGTGAAGTTATTGGTAAAAATAGGGTATTTTATCCCACTGCCTTCAACTTTACAGCACCATATGAATCATTAAGGCCTACGAATGCTCCAAGTAGGGCTCATGAGGAGAGCAGAGTCAACATTCCCACTCACTGAATAGACATTACTCCTGGAATATTGTCAAACTGGGGATTGGGTTGTGAAGAACAGAACTATACCATGAAAGAACTAATAAATGGCCAGCAATCAACTGCAAGGCAACACAGATGTGCTCACTTGCTAAGAGCAGGTCTGCTTAAGAGACAAATAATAATAGTTCTTTCTGGAGAAGGCAAACCCCCATGAACACCACAGTATCTGATGCAATTCCCCATTTCACTGCAACTCCCCAGCTGAATAAATCAACACGATTGCAAACTTCATCTTGTGGTGCCTCCCAGACTGTGGCACTCTGGGATCCCTCCTGCTGCCAGTGGGGTTTGCTGTGAAATTTGTGTTTCTAATGCAGCTGTTGGCAAGAGGGTGTTAGGCAGATTCCCAGGATCCAGCATCCCTTCTGGTTCTTGGGCACTGTTATTGGCCTCCCAGCAGCCCTGAGGATGCTTTTTCCTGATCCAGGCTACACATTTGTCCTCTAACCAGTACAGGGGGTGATTTTGTGTGATTTCTTCCATGTTAGTCCTTCAGGGTCTGCTCTTGTGTGTCCCAAGGACCAGAATGATCCTGGTAAAATGCTTCCTTTATCTGCACCTATATCCATCCTCTTTAACCATTTAATCTCCAGCTGTAGGAATTGAGCTTTGTGAATTTTGTAAGTGTGTACTTAGTGACTGGAAGCACGTGCACTCATCATCCCATAAAGTAAATAAAAGTTAAATACAATTTTGCTCTTCTGTAGGGCTGGGATATTGGGTTTGTTAACTGTATTGTTTACGTGACATTCAAAAGAACTGAACCCTGGCTAGTTAAGGCAGAGTATGCAGAATAATCTGTTTATTTGGTCTATTTATAAACAACTCAGTATCTGCAAGAAAGAGAAAAAGCAATTACCATTGTATTGCTATAATCAGCTATTGGGATAAAATCATGGGACAAAGGTCAACATGTTCATTTTGAAAAGTATTGAAAAATGCAAAATCATAGCTGTTAGCCCACAAGTTCATCTGGGCTTTAAATCCCCTGTCAGCCTGATCTCAAGTGCACTGAGTTGAGTGGGATGGTTCTGTGAATTCTGATGGCACCTCACTGCAGTTGTGCCTGTGTTGGACAGTCAGGAGTCAACACTGGGAGGCTCTTTTGTCTCAGGGTGCTGAAAGCTGCTGCCTGACTGCTCAGGGACTGCAAACACACCTTTTCCCCACCCAGGGAATATTCTTGGGTAATCCCTTCGAGCCAACAGAAAAAAGCTCCAGCAGAAGCTTTCTGAGGCTTTCAGTGAGAGAGTGAATAAATTACCCCCATATATAATTCATGCTCACCATGCAGCTTGTTCATTCCATCCCCACGCTCTGTGTACAGTCTGAGAACACCAAATACAGTGTCTGGCAAAGGTGGGACTACCTGGGAAGACAGATGTGCTCTGCATCTCCAGGGGTGTGTCAAACACCCTGGTCACCAGTCATGGCTCTGGATAACCTCTAGCTAGTGATTACCATAATCAGGTACGATTTTATCACACATCTATGTACAAATTATGTTAATTGTTTTGAAATCACATCTAATCATGAGGAACAGCATCCTGGAAAATACTCCTAACGCAGTTCAAGTTACTGTAACTGTAATAATCAACAAGTTTTTCCTACATCTGAAGAAATTCTCTTACCTGAAAACATCAAGGCCACACAGGCCTGATGGACTTGCAGCTTATGGCATAATGTATGGGTTGCTCATGTTAACAAATAAGATCCTCTAACTGGAGTTTATTCAGTAGGCATTTCATATGGTTTACAAAAGAATTTATAGTGCATATATAATTGGATGTTGTAGAGAGAAAACCAGCATGTCTGAAGGCTAAGTCAGGTCTCTGATAAAAGATCTCGGCTGTCTGTAGATCAATAGTTCCTGCTGTAGTCCTATAGATCCTGTGGATCTTTAGTGCTTGTTCTTACTAAGCCAAAGGGAATGTGAGCACAGGTACAGACTGTAAAGGTTTTCTCTTGGAATACCTGTGAGACGAACAGACTGTGTTTTCTAATGCAAGTGTCTGACTTGTTTCTCTTCAAACAACTCAGGAAAAAAAGATATATTAGCATGTAAAAGTAGGAAAAATATAACAGTAGATGAAAATTCCCCACAATTTGTGGGACAAAAGTGAGCCACAAAAATATTCATCATATAATCTTCAAAATATGTAACAACCAGATATTAGAAAGTAGACAATAATATTTTCACTGTAGTCAGATAAGAGAAAACTCAAGACCCACTTTCGTTTGCATTTGGCAGATCAAGTTTTCCACATCATTTATTAAAAGAGTTTCAGAAAGATACACACATTTTGATATCCCAGGAAAACACTTGTGATTCATCCCCTCTGCCTGTTCTCACAGGTTCCACAGAAAAATCCTACATGTTGCCTTTATAAAAATCTGGCCCTGAAGCCTGGGAGGAGAGCTGTGGGAAATATTTGCATTGCACCTTCTCTGGGGGCTAAATGATGTGAAACTAGCCCTCCTTGAGCCTCTAGCAAATGAACTGCAAGATACTAATCCAAAGGCTTGCTTGGTATGAGAAAATGCATTGTAAAACAGCCTTTTGATGGTTTTGGCCTTAAATGAGTTGCAGGTTAAAAGGTGGTTTCAGTGAAAGCGAGGTTCCCCATGGAACACACTCTCACCTGCCTCCAAAGGTGAACTTTGGTGCAGAGCTGAGCCCCCTTGGCAGCTCTGGCCACAATTCTCCTCCCCAGAGAACTGGGGGTTTCATCATGCCTGGAAACCTGTGCCAGGCATGCTGTAGGGGTGTGGCAGATGTGGTTTAGGTGCATTCAAGGGGTGTTCCATGCATGTTCTAGGTCTGTTCAAGATGTGTCCCAGGTCCAGGTGTGTTCTGGGTGTGTTCTGAGCAGGCTCCAGGTGTGTTCCTTGTGTGTTCTGGGTGTGCTCCAGTCCCGGTGCAAACACACCTGGAAACATGTTCTGGGCATGTTCTCTGTGTGTTCCAGGTACATTCCAGTGTGTCCAAACACTCCTGAAAGTGTGTTCTGCATGTGTTCTTCCAGCTGTGTTCTGGGTGTGCTCTAGGTATGTTTGAGGTGTGTTCCAGACATGTTCCAGGTCCAAGTGTGTTTGAACACTCCTAGAAATACATTCCAGGCACTTTCCAGGTGTGTTCAAGGAGTGTTTCAGGTCCAGGTGTGTTTGAACACTCCTGGAAATATGTTCCAGGCATTCTCCATTATCTCTAAGGTGTGTTCCAGGCATGCTCCAGGTGTGTTTTGGGTGTGTTCCAGGCATATTCCAGGTCCACCTCTGTTTGAATATGCCTGGAGACATGTTCTGGGTGTATTCCATGTGTGTTCCAGGAGGTTTCCAGGTCCCAGCTGTGTCTGAGCACACCTGGAAACACATTGGCCAAGTTACATCAATCCACAAAAAGTGCTTTCCCTGCACTTGTGCTGCTCTACAGCATCAACCAGCTTTCCACACAGTTCCCTGGAATTAGGGAGACAGTTTGAAAGCTGTAGATTGACACATTTGGAGAGTAGTTTTTACACTAGACTTAGAATAGCACAGATATGTAAAGAACAAATAGCATAGGAAGGTTATTAATAGTAGTAGGAAAGAACCAGTTTCCCTAGAATAGATACTGCCTGTAGAAGGGTGTTGGCAAACCCAAGGATAGTGATAAATGTGGAACGTGAGGTAAAAATCCCAACATTTTGGGTCCTAATGGTTCCTGTTGCACCTTTTCAGCGACAGAAGTGCGTGAAGGGCAGGAGGGGTGATAAAGCTGTTTTGGCAAATATGATTCCAAAGTCACCTCCAAATGGGAAATAGGAAGTTTCCAGGGGAATTTGAGCTTCTGGTGATTTGGAAACATGTTCTGATTTGTTACTGGCCTTCTAGAAAATAAAACCAATTATGTAATGACTGTCTGGGTTTTGAAACAAAGGAGTTGGTAATGAAGCATTTCATTCTTGTTTTGTGGTGATGCAGATCCCCAGAGAATTTTAAAAAATAGGAAGACACTTGATGGCAAACCTACTGAGCAATCAAATTGTACCAACCAATTCCAAAGCTTTATCCATTTTAGCTTAAACTGTTAATTCATGTCCATCAAAAGCCTTTCATGAGATGGATTTCATCTCTGAACACCATTTCATGCTTCATTATACTACATTGATGGGGATTTTGGGGTACTCATTATTCACTTTTTCCTTCTTTTCATTTTTCTTTTCTTTTTAAAGAAATGGAAATATGTTAATAGATCCAGAGAATGAATTTTTTTCCTCCTCGCTCTAGAAACACAATTCCAGGGAGCTTTACCCATCAAATATTTCAGCAGTGCACAGCAGCTGGTTTGTGCTGTGGCTTGTGGGCATTGTTCTTGCCTGGCTTGGGGTACCTGTTGTGAAACATTGAACTTTGGAGAAGGCTTCAGGATGGGTTTTCACAGCCCCTCATGTCCCTTTGGCTGCACCAGCACAGTCAGAGAGACAGGCAGGGAAGCTGTTTCTGTGTGGGGGTACCTCTGGCCTGCCCTGGGTGCAGAATTGGTCATTTTGTGCCCTGTTCTCAGCCAGAGGTTTTCCCTCTGGAGAAGGGCTAAAATACTGGCTTTGGTGATGGCAGAGCTGCTTTCCAAGGGGCCCCCAGTGCCATCAGTCCCACCCAAACATGCAGAACCCCTGCAGAAACGTTTAAAGTGTTTCTGGAATTCAGACAACAGCAAGATTTGATCGTGGTTACTGAGAGTGCAAAGCAGAGGTGACTAAGTGGTAATTAACTTGTTAGGGATTTCTTAATGAAGTTGTCTCATTGTTAAAAACAGGGTCATGTAGGGAGACCGTTTATCCCTCCTGACACACTGCTGGAGAGGTGTCCTCAGCCTGCTCACCCTGAGGCACCTTCCCATGCAGCCTTCCTAGGAAATTATTTCCAATTTTCATCTATTTTTCTCGACCTCTCCGAGAACACCCTGACCTCCTAAAAGCCTTTTCACCTATGAACCACTCTCCAAAGTTTACATCTCTACAAGCCAGCATATATCTGCCAAAATTGTTTAAATCAGGAGGAGACTGGTCTGTACCCAGAATTACCCAGAGTTCTGTATTTGTAAATCAAGAAGATGAAATCTGTGCACTGAGGCAGCAAGAAATGTATCCTCAGTGTAGATCACTTTTTGTAGTGACTCTCTTTGAGTCACTTGTTAATTCTTCTGGTTAACTGGAAGTGACTTCTGTGAACTTTCTCCCTCTACAAGGAGCACTTACTGAGTATTAACTAGTGCCTGTAGTCTCCTGAAGATACTGTCTCCAGGGATTAAAAAAGCCCCTGTGCATAAGGTGAGAAAGACCTTGTTTTCTCTGTGAACAGCTGTACTGTTGGACACCAGAGTTTATGAGCAACAAGGAGGTGGACACCAGAGATGTATCATAGGAGAGAAAGTGTTTTTCCTTTTGCCTGTTCTCGTTAGAAGCCAGAGGCGAGATAATATAACCCTGAAGGAAACAGCTTCCCTTCACAGTCACTGCCACTGGGGCTGCTGGAGCATGTAATTACATGGAGGGGAAAAGGAGCATGTAGTGAAAGGTTGTCAAAAGCCTCAGGACTCCTAATCTCTCTGTCTGGGGCTGGGAAGTAAAACCCTCTGTGGCAGAACATGTTTGGGTAATTGGAGATGAGCCACCTACTGCTTTCATTAGCCTGGCTGTACCTATGCTAAATAAATGTATTTTGGTAGGATTTTCCTGATGCTCAGAAAGTTCTTACCTGCAGGGAAAGGGAAAACAAAGCCAATGTTTTATAATTTGTACAGCATTCTTAAAACTATCCATTTAATAATGGTGCAGCTGAAGATGAAAACTGTGTAATATTCTGAGGCTAAAGCTGGGCAATGGTGCTCTGAATTTCCAGAGAGGATCAGTGCTGGCAGGGGAAAACGGGGAACCAGCAGTGGGGGAATGTCAATACAGCTTCATTGTGGGGCAGAGAGATCTCAGTCCTGTGTTTAAATCCTGACACGTGGTGCAAGAGGACAGAGCCAGGCTCTGCTCAGTGGCCATGGGCACAAATCAAAGCAGTCTCTGGCTGAACATCCTGAAACACTTCTTTAAACACTCAAACAGGTTGCCCAGGGAGGTTGTGGAGTTGCCATGCATTGAGCAGAGGTGTTGCACCCCCTCCAGGCTCGACCACTGGGTGCTTCCATGATTCCATGAAGCCTCTAGTTTGCTGCAGCAGAAGAAACAAGCTCTGCCAGTAACCCTGTAGTGTTGCTGACTACCTCAGCCAAGATGGGTAACATTTTGGGGAGGAGCATTGCTAAAATTCAGTCTGCTCCCTTCCTTAAACATCATCCCAACAAGCAAAACTAATTCCAGGCAGGAAGAAAACTCTGTTAACCAATACAGCCATGCAGGGGTTCAGGATTTGACTTTAAAGCAGCAAAGAGATGAAAACTAGACTTTCTCTTCTCTCCTTCTTCAGTGATGCAACTTGACACCACTACTTGTTCTTAACACATTCAGAAAGGGGGGAAAGAGTCATCGTTTGGATATGCCAAACTCTTTCTTAAAAATAAAACTGTAAGATGTTGTTAAGCCTACATACTATGGAGGAGTATAAATGGACACAAAGCATGTTTTACACACTCCTACAAAATACCTTTTTATAAACACCAGATCAATGTTTTCTCAGATACTCAATCACAGCCTTCCTAAGTCTCTAAAAGGGGTCATAAAATGTTACTCAGCAGAGTCAGCAGCAGCTCTGCTCCTACAGGGCAGAGGAGTGTGAACAGGCTGTAATTACTGCCTTGGAGTGTTCTCAGTAGTCAGGGACTTATTAACTATCATTAATTGGTGGCAACAGTTCAGGCAGTTGTACAAAGACAGATGAGCTGAAAGGACATTACAGGGTCTGAAAGTTGAAGACTCACAGAATCAGAGCAGTGGATCTGCTTGGGTAAATTGCAAACATAGCCCAGATTGTCTCCTTGTTACAAATGCCACTGCAGAGAAGGCACATGTCACTGCAGTTGGGGTGATGGGAGCATTTCCAGCTGCACAACTTCTACACTGCACTGAAGGACACCCAGTTTGGTGGCCCAAACCCAGTGTTGCACTCAATAAACACTGACACAAGGGCCACAGAGCATCAGAAATGTCCATGGCACATCTTTTACACCTTTTCTCCCTCACTGGCTTTAGCAGCCTTTTCCTGAACAGGCAGAGTGTTCTGTTCTTCCATTTAAGTGGCTTAAACTCTCTGACAGCAGCAGTTCTCAATGCAGAGCTAAGATTAATTGTCAAGTTACAGGGAATTCATGACACAGGAATGTAAACAATAGAACACTCATTTGCATCTTTGTCTTGTTTCTTTATTTTATAGCTTCTTAAGCATGTTCCTTATTGTTACTTTACTGTAGTTTTAAAAAGATTTTACAGTCATTGGTAAGATTTTCTACAGACACCTGCTGTAGTCCATCTGTGATGAACAGGAGCTCCCATTAGTGTCAGGGAGAGCTTTGGATCAAAGCAAAAAACAGCCACAGGGTCTCCTCCAGGGGGGCTGGAGGGCTGAAGAACTGCTATAAGTAGACAGTATATATATAATATAGTCAGATCCTGTATCACACTGGTCAACAAGTGACCTCAGGTCTCACAGAGACAGAAAGTAATTCTTCCAGTACAAATGATAGCCAAACTTTTAACACTGAACTTTACAGGCATCATAGAGCTTGGATTTTCTAAACTATGGAACTTACTAAACTGTCTTTCAGACTATCCTTTGGATCTGTCCTTCATGTTGACCTGTGTTTCAGAAAGTCTTCATGCTCTCTTTTCTTGGCTCAGAAGTTTGTTGAAGTATTCTGGCTTCCAAGAATTCTTCTTTTTCTTCCCCCTCTTTTATTTTAAGACAGGATTTTTCTCCTTCTAAAACACTGCATTGTGCTCTGGCTTTTAAGTCTCAGATCGGGCATGAAGTCATGAGAGCTTTGCCATTTACTGCAGTTGGGAGAAGAATTGAGGTACTTGAATGGTCTCTTTGGAGGAAGGACTTTATTAACCTGGGTCTTCCATAGCTATTTATATATTTATGAGGCTGTTTAATGGATTATTAATAAGGTCTATTCAGATCTTAATGTTGTCATCATATTCTCCCTTGGTTTCCCCAACACTGTCAGCTTTAAGGGATTTTTAGAGGAATTTCCCATAAGTATCTTGGTTCTTTGCATGCCTGGAATGTGATCCCTGTGAGAGTGTAGGAAGTTTCTATAATGCCCTCCCCTAACTCTTCCCTGTAACTTGGATCCACTATGATTCCATGTAAGGACCTTGACAATCCCATCTTTCCTGCAGCTCCTGCTCAACCCACCCCTCTAGTTTGTGCCAAGCCCATCTTTTCATCACATAAATGTGCAGTACCTGAGGGACTCTGTGCTTTCAGTCTGAAAGAGAACTGTGATACCTTTCTAAAATTGTGTTCAGTGCTGATTTTAGTCATCAAATTAATAGTATGTCATAGTTGATTAAATTAATCACCAATGTGCTATTCAATATAACTTTGAAGAGTTTTAAAACAGTTATTAGTGTACGGTGTTTATACACATGTAAATTTTTAGGAGACCCAAATGAGTGTGAACAGTTCCATTTTTTCATCAAAAAGCTCATTGTTAATAATTTTTGAGCCAGCTCCTCAAACATCCAATGCAGCTGTGAATGTAAGAGCAACAGAAATGCTCCATTTCTCCTACACTCACTTGCACCTGCAACAAATATTTCCCTGGGACACAGGGGAAGGAGGAAACTCAAGTTGGGTCAAATAAAATAATTATGGAGTCCTGTCATCTTTGGGGAAAAAACAAGTCATATCCTCACCCTCAAGTGTTTAAATTGGCAAAATAAGCAAATATGGTGAATGTCCTCATGGTCTTTATACAGAGCACGGTCTGAGGGCAGCACTTGCTTAGGCTTGTTCAGCCACTGAAGGCTTAGCCCTAATAAAAGTGATAGTCCTTTATTGATCAACCCATAGGTTGTTGCCCAGCTAAAATTGTTGTAAAAGCTCGCTCTGAGCAGTTTGCTACAAGCAGAGGCCGTGGTTTGTTTTAGCCTCGTGGCCCACTGAGATCAGAGAAATGTATCACAAACACCTGTGAATTTCTGCAACCCTCACCTGATATTTATCTGACCTTTTCCTGAAACATTAGCACACAAATATATTTTTCTAGTTAGGCCTTGGTTCTAAATGCATAAAAGAAAATAGGATGTTTCATTTTGGAGCTTGTTTGGGATTTTATACATATAAACCTGCAGTAAATAAATCTCGGAATGAAAAATTGATGCAGGCTTTCTTTCTTTACCTTTCTCCCGTTATCAGAAATGCCTTATCTCGCTGGATATATTCCCTGATCTTGGCTATTCATTAAAAGTAATAGAACAGCTAAATAACTTGGATACACAGTAGCTCCAACATATTTTGTTTAGTTTCTTCAATAAA
Organism: Anabacerthia variegaticeps; assembly: GCA_035583185.1. Taxonomy (NCBI): domain Eukaryota; kingdom Metazoa; phylum Chordata; class Aves; order Passeriformes; family Furnariidae; genus Anabacerthia; species Anabacerthia variegaticeps. The sequence continues at coordinate 10,832,841 of JAWWEW010000051.1, forward strand.
TCATATTGTCAGGGGTTCCTTTATTTTACTATTGTGTCACTGTAAAAGAATGAACTATATTTTGAAAATTTCCATCCCTGTTGCTTAAGCTCTGCTCTACTAAGTTTAATACCCTGACAATTCCAGCCATAATTTACTCCTTGGAACAGGTCATTAAGTACACATTGCTGCTTTAGACTTCTTCTTTGATCCATTGCCTTTTATAAAATATAGAAACAGTCTAAATAGTCTCCATAGAGAGAATTTTCTTTTAGGTGGGTATTTAACTATGAATCACAATCCATAATTCACCCAGCCATCCAGTCACATTCCCTGCACCAGCCAGCCACGTTGCTCCCGTTCTCAGAGAGCCATATGGTGCTCCCTCATTTGCCACAGTGGGCTGATTCCCAGGTAGTAAGGTTAATCCTGTCCCATAGCCAAGTGACCAGCTCTGGTGGGAAACAGGGAGAGTGCCCTGTGCTCCCTGCAGGTCACACAGGTGCTCCCTGGCAGCCTGACAGGGATTGTCAGAGCCACTTAGGGCAGCTGATGTGATCTGGGGTGTAAATCCATCAGGGTACCTTGGGGGGGATGTATCACAGAGCTCTAAAGCTGCTCCCATGGGCAGATCCAAGGAGTTAATAACACATCAGGGAATGGGCCCAGAGAATCTCTAGGGAGGACATGTCATCTCTTGCCTCCAGAGAATTGTACTCAATGGCCATGAAGGGAGAACGTTTATGAATGAAATAATTGTGTTGTAGTTCTGGGATCACTTCTGGCACTCCCCCAAGCCTCAGCCTTCAAAGCCTCCCATCCAGGCTTATCAAATGAGCTGCAGTGTTTGCAGGACCTGCACAGAGATCATCCATTTCAAACTGCATGTGTCCTTATTACATTGGTAATCTGCCTGTCTAGGACAGGGCTGGTTCAAATAACAGCCCTTCAACTGTCTTCAGGGGCAGGTTTTAAGTTGAGAGGTTTTTTTGCAAAGACCAGTGTTGTCTATAAATACATATGTGATAACTGCAAAGGTCATTTCATCCTCCTAATGTATAGACAAATTTTGTTATCCATTATCTAAATAATCCATGACTCTTCACCCAACCCTTCTAGTTTATCCATTTTTCATGTTTATTTTTTCATAGATATTAATCATTTAAGTCTATTTATAAAGGTAATGTATTTACATGTCTAGACATCTGAATATTCAAGCTCCATTTCTCATTCCATGCAGCAAAAATTGATTAGCTGTACCTAGAGAAAATTTGTCAGCGAGTAACTGCCAATATTAACATCTGCCAGCCAATCTTCTTTGTAATCAGCAGCAAAAAAGGAGTGATTTTGCCTCTTGGGAGAGCTTTCAAAGTTTCCTGTCTCAATTTGCAGTTTGTATCTCTCAGGGGTGTGAATATGAATAATATTGCAATTCTCCACAGTTTCATCTATCAAACGTGTAAACTGATGACAGGACCCCAGTAACAAAGCCCAGGGACAATGACATCCCCAGGCTGCTCTATTAAGAGGAAAAACAGAGTCAACTTAAAAGATTTGTGGTCTGAAATGAACCCTTGAGGTAGGATTGACCCGAGGTGTGCAGGGTGATAAGAAAGAGAAGATCAGTGCAAACACAGAAAGAGTTGTCGTGTCTCAGTGCAAACAATGTCAGATCTTCTCAGCTCAGGGTACGAGCGCTTCAAACAAGCTAACAAACAAGCACAACGTTAGAGCTGAGATACCAGAACCACAGAGACCTGGTGGGTGCCAATTCCTATTAATTTTAATGGGTGTCTAGCAGCCAGATTCCTTGGGATTGTTTGAAACCCATCCCAAAGCTTTAATAAATGCTTCTATTCCCCCCTGTCCTTATTCACATCAGCAGTGACTCCATGTGGAAACCAAACCCAGAATCCAGTCAAAGGGAAGGGAGTAAACTAGTTGTAATTAGTAATATACAGTATTTCTTAAGAAAATGGGAGTATTTATTAAGAAAGGGAGATAAATTCACATTCCTTAGTTGTTTTGAGTTGCCTGAAAAGACTTCATCATATTTGAATTAAGATTAAAAGAAGCACCCTGTGAATCACAGGAGAGAATGTTTTCCTTGGCTGTAAAATGTATTTGCTACCACTGCAAAGCACACTAACAAGGAAGGTAGAAAACAAATAAAGTGACAGAACCCTCTATAAACTAGAATTGCTTGTAGACCCACCATCAGCATCAGAAAGGCCCTGAGCAAACCTGAATTAAGGGATCCTCACTGAGCACAGCACAGCCACCAGGGTTTCCAGCAGCATCTGTCTCCTTGCACTTAGGGACTAAGCACTTATTTTATTCCCAGAATTATTTTCTCAGAGACAAAAGGCTATCTTTCCACTTGCCCTCCCATATTTTTCAAACAGGCTGTTGGTGTGTTATTTGGAAAGCTGTTCTCAATATAATATCATCATTTAGACTTTAACTTGGAAACATGTGCACCAAGACTGAAATTATTGTACTCCCACGGGGGTAACACTCTGTTTTAAGTGCTCATTAACTAATCCTAAACAGTGGTGGAAAATCAGTGGAATTTACATGAATACCAAGTGAATTCATGAAGATTGCTGCTGAATACAAAATTATTCGCTATAGAGGGATACTTGAAAGAAAAAGTTGCTGAAATAAGGACCTAGTCATAAAAAATACATGTCATTCAATAATAGTTCTTTTCTCCTATATGGTTCAATTCAAGACAGCTAGTGTGCATTTCTGTTACACATCCCAGCTTTCAGGGCTTCCAACTTCTCTGGAAAACTTCGTCCTCACTGACTTGGGAGTACCAGGTATGTGCCTGGGAGTACATCTGGTTTTAATACAGAAATACAAGGACAAGTTCAGTAAATGTCTGGCTCTGCTCACATGTCAGTGACTGCTTGGGTTTCTCTGATGCCACTGGAAGAATACAATCTGTAGAGTCCCTCTGGAGTCCATGGGCATGAGGGGTAAAATCTGATTTATTTAGCTCTCAGCATCTGGGTGATTGTTAACAGACTTCAGTTCCTGAGGGATTGGGGCTACTTTGTGACCAGTTTGGGATGTTTGTAGGGGGTTTACTTGGGTTTTGAAATGCTGAGTCCTCCCATCACTGAGGTTCAACTGGGCAGTAAAAGCCACTGGGTATCAGCATCACTGCCTAATTTTGTGTTCCAAGGTTCCAATAGGTAGTCCCAGTCAATGGGAATCGATGGTGCCTTGCCTTACTAGACCTGATGTACTGAATATTCACACCATTCCCTCATGCACAGGAGGCAGAGCTTCAACCCACAGCTTTAGCATGATCAGCAATCATCAGGAAGAGAGGGAAACAGATTTGCACACTAAATTCCATGGACAGAGTTCCCAGGACAATTAAATTCCGAGTGCAGAATCCAGAATACAATCTACAACATGGTAAAATGTGGATTTATAATTATAGCGAAACCAGAATTGCTGTAATCTAGACATGTTCAGAATGATGAAACACATTCCAAATTGGCATTGTTATTATCTGCTAACCCAATTTACTACACAAGTTGATTTTCCAGTCCATTTCTCAGAGTGAGAGTGACTGGGATGGAGTACTTAAAATATTCAGTCACATTTATTCCCCTATTTGTATATAAATACAGACAGTTCTTGTCTCTAAAATTCAAAGCTCTCTCTCTCACACTCATTCTTTTGTATCCTCCAGCCTCTCAGTGCATTCTCCCGAAACATCAGCTGATATATTGGTGTCATTTCCCCATTCTAGACACCTTGAGATGGTCGTTCTGCAGAGAGCCAGCAGTGCTGGAGCTCATAAAATGACAGGAGAAGGGCTCTTATGGAAGGTTAATTCATGCTGCCATCAGCTGGGGTAAAGGCAAACACTTTTTGCAGTGTCTGCACACAGGGTGGCAAAGGGAGCTCCCAATTCAAGATCAGGACATGTCATGCTCCCACAGGATAATAGAAATGACCTTGAAAGTCATATTAAAAACTGACCTCAGAACAGCTGATTGGTTTATTCAGTTGTGGAATAGAAGTCATTTTGCTCCCTTTAGTCACTTGTTAACTAAAGGGAGTGAAACCATGTATTTCACTTGACTGAAACCTGCAGGAATCAAACTGTGGCTAAAAAAATAAAAATGTAAAATTGCTTTGATTTTTATATAAGAATGAGACTAAACTAAATTAATTAAATTAATACAAAGGAAAAGCCATTACCTAGACCTCCAAATCTGAATTCCTGTGTAACATTTAACACCAATAATTTCGTTCAGGACTTGAACCCCAATTTCAGCTGTGTTCTGCATGGCTTATAGGATTGTTTTAGTTGTGGAACTACCAGCTATTGTGAGAATGGCTTTTCCCCCAATCCCTCAGTGTTGATGGGGTATGTATTAATGAATTATTTTTATTCAATATTTATCTTTTAACCCTACAGTGGATTTTTTGTGTTGTGTGGTATTGTGATGGCCCTAAAAGACTAGATTTCATTTGGTATCTACATGGCCTCTTTTTCCTAGGGTGGATTTCATCCCTTACTCCTCTTCCAGTGCAGTTTCCTGGGGCTCCAGTACCAAAGTTATTGCACTTCCATGTAAAGATTTCCACAGCCCAAAATTACCTGGGAGGCTGAAACTCCCTTTGGGACTCCAATCTCCATGGTCAGAAACAATGCAATTATCTACCCCTGGACATGATCAGTGAATCTACATTATTTTAAGCAGTTTCCAATCTTGAATCTTGCTACTTACTACATGGGAACGAGCATGTAATGCAATTTAGGGATCAAAGTCAACATTTGCTGCATTGCCAATGTTATTTATTAAAAAAAATAAAAGAGAGAGAGAGAGAAAAGAAAGGGAATGATTGAGAAAAATGACACACACAAAGGGGATAAAAATTCCTTCTTGTAGAAAACTGAATTACTGAAAGAGATCCAAAGACTTTGGTAATTTGGTTTGTGTTTAACTTGAAATAACCATAACACATCAATCAGGATTAACCAAGCCTGGTGAAATGGCAAATCACATTAATTTGTTGGGCCACCAGGTCAGATTTGTCAAACGGAGGGAACAGAGGAAAGAGACCACAGACAATTTGTTTGTGGGTGTAGCGCTAAATTCTTCTGATGTGAACTCAAATGCCATTCTATGGGTACTGAGCAGCATCCTCTGATGCCTCATTGCTCTCTGGGTATGTGGAATGAACCTGAATAGCAGATGTTTTGTTAACACTGGTGCTGAGGAGTGCATAAAGGAAAGCATTGGCCACGACCAGCAACCCCTAATCTGTGTCATTAAACCTTTTAGCTCCCCCATCATTATTTTAATTGTGGTTTTATTTTGCCAGCACGCGTCCTAAAGTATGCAGCTTTCAGCTCTTTGTGGTTGCTTTTTATTTAGTCCACCACCCAGACAATGAGGGTCAAAGAAATATATACTGTGACTGGAAATTCAGGATGAATCATCATCCTGGCATTACCTTCATGTTTCAAAGTGTATGAGCTTTGCATAAAACAAACTCATAATTTGATCTCTAGTTCATTCTGTGTTAATAGAAACCTAAAGCAGTCAAGAATTGAAAGCCCATGGTCGGAAAAAAGCAGTTTTTAGGGACAATTTTGGTTTGCAGAGGTGTAATAATTTGCTTGGCTCACTCTCAGCACTTCATATTTATGTTCAGTATGTCACTGGGAAACATGTGGTAATACAGCTTTCCCTGGCAAGGCTGGATCCACTCCAGTCTCACTTTTCCTGCAGTGATGAAATCTGCCTTCAAAATTCTGTCCTCAAGATGTGATTCCTGCTGGAAGTGTGGAATGCTGTGTAGGCAGGGGGTGCCTGAGTGCTGGCATAAAGGGATCAAAGCAGGGCACTGAGGGGCTGGCCGTGCACTGGTGTCCCCACTGCTTCTGCTGGAAGGCACTGAAGGCATTGGGATGTCTCACTGCCATGTGTGGGTGTGTATTCCCACCTCATTTTCCAACATCCAGGCTTGGATGCAGCTGCTGTGCTTTAAGGGAGGACTTGGTGCCCTTTGTCACCAGCCCAGCCCTGGAATAGGTGTGCCATGGCAATATTAACCAGCTCCATTGGAGCTTTTTCCATCACTCTGCTTGAGATCCGTGAGAAAAATTTATTTGTGACTATTTCTGTAGCTTTACTGCAGTGTAATGGCCTTGTAAACATGCGTGCCTCTGACAAAGGAACCTATAAATGATGGAAATGACAAAGGACCTATAAATAATGAAAAATAACTTAAAAAATTACAAAACTGGTGGACAAAAGAGCAGATTCTGGTAGATTTCCTCACTGTGGTTAGTATCTTATTCAGAAAAAGTTCCACTTTCTAAGTCCAGCAGGGATTTTTGCCTGATATGCCTTGCCATAACATTTGCCATCTCATGGCCTCAGTCATTGTGGGGTTCACTCTGGGATCAGGTCACAGAGCCAGGTCTTGTCATCTCCAGGCTAATGAGCTCCCTGGTTGTACCAGAAATTCTTCTTCCTCCTCCCCTGGTGGTTGCTGTGCATTTTGTTCTCCTCCATTTCATCCTAGTTTCGTTACCCCAGTTCCAAATGTCATCTAAATTGTCCTGCAGGGCATTCCACTCTTCCTTCAACTTTAGGGTGTCTCCCAATTACGTTTCAGAACCAAATGTCACAAGCATTGTCCCAAGCTTTTGTGTCAGCTCAGTAATTAAAATGTTCAATACAATAAAACAGTAATCCATAAGAAAATTCCAGCAGCAGTCTTCCTCCCTGGCCAGGGATTTAACCCGATGGACTCTCTCTGGAGTCAGTGGAATAGATTTTTCTTACTGGTAGTTTTTATTCTGTTGTAGGCACAGTAAGTGAGCAGGTTTGTGAGAAGGGAGAGCTAAAATCAATGGTAACTACTTAGATGCTTAACATTAAGTATGTGCTCAACTTTTTAGCTATAAATATCAGAAGGAAAATCTCCCTCTTCAAACTTTTTGCCTTGAATGGAATCTTGTTGCCTGTGTATCCTGTTGCCAGAGCAACCTGTGCTGGCATTGGAACAGTGGCAAAGATCAGCTGCTGCTTTCAGAACAGACACAAACTAAATGTGTGCATTGGGTCTGATTTTTAGACCAACATTATTTGAGTCTCTTTTCCTTATTTTCATAAAAATGTGGATTTTTGTGTGTGGGTTTTTTCTACATCAGAAATTAGTTGGGAACAATGAACAGAATTCCTCAGGAAGCAACATCCAGTGTAACAGCACTTCCTAATTGTTCAATAATGCACCGTTACCTGAAATATGCAGGGGGAGGCAATGGAATGGTATCACCCTGATGTCCACACACAAAATTGTAACTGAGACAGCTTGTGATGGAGTCAGGAAGACTTGAAGGCAAATTTGCAGAAAGCCTTTTAGATTGAGCCTTTGATCTCGAGCTCCATCAGGTCACAGCTCCTCCATGCCTCAAACTTCCCGGGTTTAACTTCCCTGGAAACATCAGGGAAGCTCAAACACACAAACAGGGGATTCCCAGCTGAACAGAACTCAGCACTACCTTTACAGCTGACTCTCCTCACACACACATTCCAACTTAATTAGATGTTTGCTCAGAGTTTTGCTTTCTGTAGTTTCCTCTGCTGCTGGGGGGAGTGTGGAGGGGGGAGAATTAAAAAAATGATACCTGACAATCCCTGGTTCTGTTGGGTTTTGTTGAGTATTTTTGTAATAACGATAACAAGTACTAAAAATTGTCAGTTTAAACAATCACAGCACCACAGAGAACAAAAAACCCCACACATAAACAAACACTGAAGGATTATCTTCACTTAAAATACAATGCAGATTATACTATAACATATACAAAATTTTAATGTTCAATACAATTAAGTCTTCTTCTGTGCTGTAAACCTTGCTGAATATGCTGTGGGAAAATAATACAAAAACTAGTCAACTATTCCCAGCAGACTTTGAATGCCTTTTTTTGTGTGTAGCTGCATAAATTAGAATGAATTTTGTTTCATTATAGACAGGGAAAAGGAGGATTAATATGGAAATCTTTGGCAGTGAAAATTTCTATCAAGAATATAGAAAGCACAGTGCAACACTGAGCAGATAATCTGAAGAACCTCTTGGCTTTTGACATTTTTGGAATCACTGGGGGCTTTCTTTTCAGGACCTCTGACACAGGTTTTGTACTACTTACAGTATTTTTCAAACACCCTTCTGTTTGATCCAGAGCAATCAATGCAGAGATACCAGCTGATATTTTTATCCTTTTTGATGTAAATTGTGTAAATCTCCACTCGTGGGCAGTTTCATCAGAATGGCTTTTCAGGCCGGAAATTGCTGTTTCCTTCCTTAGGGTTAATCCTATTTCACAGCATATGTCGAGGCAAAGGCTGTGGAAAGCAGGGAGGGTCCCTTCCAGGAGCTGTGCAGAACTGATGCCTTTGAAGCTGGGATAGTCTCACTGGGCTGATCCTGCAGTGCTGGGCTGCCCCAAGGAGTGCCCAGTGAGCACAACCCAGCCCAGCAAATACCTGAGCCCTTTGCTGAGCATGCTGGGGTGTAAAACCCCCTGGGCTGAGGGCAACATCCACTGCCAGGGGGTTCATCTTCATCACACCACCCCAGAATGGGCTGAGCTGGAAGGGACCCACGAGGACCATCCAGTCCAACCCTCAGCCCTGCCCAGGACCATCCCCAAGGGTCACCCCCTGTGCCCCAGAGAATCATCCCAACACTCCTGGAGCTCTGGCAGCCTTGGGGCTGTGCCCACTGCCCTGGGGAGCCTGCTCAGTGCCCACCACCCTCTGGGGGAAGGACCTTTTGCTGAGATCCAACCTCAGCCTGCCGTGAAACAGCTCCAGCCATTCCCTGGGTGCTGTCCATGGTCCCCACAGAGCAGAGCTCAGTGCCTGCTCCTCCTCTGCCCCTCCCGAGGGAGCTGTCCCTTCAATGAGCTCTCCCCTCATTCTTCTCCAGCTGAACACCCCAAGTGCCCTCAGTGTCCTCACATGCTTCCCCTCCAGGCCCTGAACCATCTTCATTGCCCCTCTTTGGGCACTCTCTAATGGTTTAATATCTTTCTTATATTGTGTCCCCCCAAACTGCCCCCCTGTTGCAGGTGAGGTGCCCCCAGTGCAGAGCAGAAGGAACAATCCCCTCCCTCACCCAGCGATGCTGTGCCTGGTGCCCCACAGGACAGGGGTTCCTTCGTTTGTCTGATCTCCATCTGCTGTCAGATATTCACAAACAAACCCAAGTCTCATCAGCAGTTCCAGCCCTTTCTCCTGAAGCAAAACCATTTCTCTGCTTGGCTCAGTTTTCCACCTGCACATTTTCAAACCCTGAAATGGTAAGAAACGTTCTTCCCCTGTTCTGCTGGGAAATTTGCAGCCACGTGGTGTCTCTTTGTTCAATATTTCATGGTTGGCAGCTGATCAGGTCTGATACATGGTTTTTCCCTACAGCGTGCTACCAGGCAGCATGAACCACAGGCCACTCTTTATGCTGGGGAAAAAAATTAGAGATATTCTTCCATGTCATCATTTCAGGGTGATCAATTGAGGTGAAAAAAGAAAATAAACAGAATGCTTTCCCACTCTACATGCTGCAATGCACGAGAATTTAGGATTTATCCAGGTTAAAGACATTCATAACATTTAATTCATATCTACCTAACCTAAATAAAATTAATTCTTTCCAGATTAATAATTTCCAATCTTCTACAGCTTATTGCCTCTTCTCCATTCCTTCATTAAACACAAAAAATCCAAAGCCAAAGATGTCATTTCACTGCAGTTTTCTGACAGATCTCAGGTGCGTTGCAGCTTTGGCCCACAATTTTAACTGAATTATTCACAATTTAAGACGAGGGCCTGAGGTATAAAGTCCTAAATGTGTTTGCTGAGAACTGCAATTCATCCCAGCCTGCTTTCTGTCTTCTCAGCCTCTCCCATCCTGCCACCCGTGGATGTTTGGGAATCACTGTAAGGGTCAGCTGGAAAAACAGGTGCAAATGTGCCTCTAAGTCTGAGCAGTCCTGCAGATTCCTGGAAGAACCTGGCTAATATTATTCACCATTTTAAGCACAGTTGCTGAGGTTAATTAGATTTGTGACCCCTAAAAATTTTAAGTGCCCCTGATGACTTACTTTCCACCTGATAATTTGGTGTGAGAAACAGAAAAAGAATAACAAATAGACTATGAATAAATAAACTCTTGATATTCATTCATATGAGGACAGAGAATGTGTTTCTGACATTTAATTAAATATCCAAAAGTCCACAAGATCTATAATAAACCACTTTGCAAGACACCTAAATGTCAGAGAAAAACACATTTTACATGAAATGTTTTTTTACCACTGAAGCTGTGAAGAAGTTACAACATTTTTTTTCAGAGACACAGAAAAAACAAGCACATATTTTATCTTGAAAGTACTTTTTCAAAGGCTTCTGAACAGCCAGTTGCTTGCAGTATGACGAGTGGAATTATTTTAATTTATCACACAGGAGTCTGAAACATTAGTTTTACAGATATGCCATGTTGTTCTAGCACAGTTCATGTCCGGAGATTTAGGCAAAACACTGGAAATGTTAAATTGATTCTCTTCCCTGGGTTCACCTGGCACATTTCTCTGGGATCTGAAGATATTTTTTGCCCTGTATTTAAATGTTGCAGAAAAACTGCTCCAACCTATTGACACACACATTTTCTCTGTCAAAATCTTGCCAACGTCCTCTGACTTGCTCAAGGGATGTGCAAGGTGCTTCATCCTCCCTGGCTGTGTCTGGTTAATGTGAGTGCAGTGAAATGGAGCAGGTCCTACACGGGCCCTTCACATCCTGGGAAACAAGGAGAAAGTTTCCTTTCTTCGTGGATTCATCTGGATATGGTAGGCCACTCTTGGAAAGTTGACTTGGCAAGATGACAAGCCTTGCCAGATTTGCTTTGACTCACGTGTCTGCTTTTTAAAGATAAATAACAGGGAAGGAGCAGTTTGTACAAACCTGCTGGAATTATGGTCAGAAAGAGATCCATTTGCTCGTCTGTTTTTGTGGTGACACAGCATTGCTTGAAATGCTGGGAGGTTTTCGCCTTCTTGCATCAGGGACATCCTTGTATCTTACAGTTGGAGGTTAATTGAGAGATCTGCAAGGTGGCCTGAACAGGAAAAAAATGTGTCATCATTTCCAGAATGAACTGCAAGGGAAGGGACCACAAAGGAAATCCTGCAGGCATTGCATGGAGGAAGGCTCAGGCTGTCATTTTCCTCTCGGGATGTTTGTTTCTGAGCAAACACACACTTTTGCACTGTGTTTCCTTTCATGGGTTATTTAATTCTATGTTTAACTCATTAAAAATGATGTCTGTTCCCCTTGACTCCAGCACACACCACCAGTGTTTCCATCCCTTGAGAAGTGCCACCTTCTGCACTGCAGGGTCCTGATAAATCCCTCCCCAGCTCCTCCTGAGCTCTCCCAGGGACAGCATGACAGCTCTGCCTGCAGCTGGGTCACCTCCAGCAGTGTCACCCCTGCCCTGGCCTCACACACATCCACACCGTGTGCCACCCTTGGCACCTCCTGCTTGGCTGTTACCCCTGTCCAAGGGCAGCAAGTGGGACCTGCCCTGCCTTTGCACAGAGCAGACACAGTTGTTGTTGTCACACGCCAGTCCCCCACGTGCCACACTTACCTGCGTCTAAATGGATGGTTAATTAAATTGCTGTCATAGAGCTTTGTAAAAAGCCATTAAACAAAGAATCCCTGGCATAAACAAACAACCCTGGGTCACAGTTTCAGCTCTTTGACCTCTTCAGTGGATTTTCGGGGTTTATCAGCACAGCTTCTTTACATTTTTCCTAATTTGCCACCAATATTTTTAAAGTTGTTTTTAAAAAAAAATAAATTAAAAAGAAGGATGAGATTTGGCACTGATTATTGTAAGTCTGTTTAGAATACAGGAGGAAGGTTAATTAGCTTTTCTGACCTGCAGAGTCTAGGAAGGTATCCCTGGTGACTCACTAATTGCTGCTCAATGCATAATAGTGTCTGTGAAGCAGAGTGCATGGAGCTAGACACTGATAATAGTGTTACTTTGATTTAAAATTCTATACCTGCAAGGACATAATGCTGTTTCAGTACAGCATGCACTCCACTGATAGATCTAAATATTCCCCAACTATTCATTTATTTTATTGGCAATTCTGGTCACTAATCTGAATTTGAATTTATACCAAGAACAACTGTGTTTCTCAGATTGAAAGTAAAATGCTATTTAGGGTATCATCAAAGCATATTCTGAAGTGTTTTCTCCTGTAGTAAACATTTCCATTAAGACCAGTATATGTGCTAGAGTTGACTTATACAAAGAATATATAATTTTTTATAAATACAAAGAAATAATAAGTCCATGTAAGGAAAAATATCCCTAAACCATAAGAAAGAAAGACATTCTTTTGTTTCTAATAATGGTCTGAGATCAACAGAGCCCAGGAATTTCTGTAAACATATGGAATCAAGCTCACAGAGTATCAGATGGATGGTCAGTGTTTATGTCCTTCCTGTTGGTATTATCAATTGACATGTAATGATGAGGATTTTAATAGGCAGAATCGATTAGTGCACTATTAGTTCAGTTAATCAGCAGCTGTCAGGCCTGTTTTATAAAAGTTCACCAGAGAAAAAATAAAATCAGCTCTTCTTAGAAGGTCCTGTAGTGTAGGCTTCGTGATAGCCTTTTGTTTAGAACTAGTTCTTAAAGTTTGTTTAGTCACTGTAAACACATTTTTCATGTAAGTTTTCTCTGGTGCTTGTGGTGCAACCTTCTTTAAACAGGTATTTTACAGCTGCTCACTGGATCAGCTATAAAACACTCCTCAGCAGCCTGTGCTGCCATAACACATTCCTACAGGAATACCATCATCCAAGTCTCATGGCATTAAGTCCATTGCTCCCAGTTTTCTGGTCACTGTTGGAAGAGAAAATGTGTCATTCACAGCTGTAACTACATGAATTTGGTACATAACAAGCCCCTTGCATCCAGTGACAAACCACGGGCTTAAATGACACACTTCTAACATATAACCAATATTTTCCCTCTCAGCAGCTTATAGACAGTTTGAGGGGTTTTTTGTAGTTGTCCTGACCCATCTGCCAGCTTATTCACTACATCCCTTCCTTGCATCTCTTCTGCCCTGAGCCAGGCGATAAAATTGAGGCAGACCTGTCCATTAGGAGGATGCTGACCCAAGAGGAAAGCCCCAGGAGGTGCCTTGGCAACACCTCCCCATCCAGGCAGGTGGAGGTGAAGCTGTAGAAAGGAGACAATGTCAATGTTCAGACATTTCTTCTGCTACGGCTGGACATTCTATTACTGTTGTACTGCTGAGCTACAAATGAAATTAAACAGCAGCAATGATGGATCTGCCCTGCCCACTCTTTGTTAGAACAGCTCCATGGTGTCTCAGGTAATGAGACCACGGGGTTTTAGTTTCTTTAGGAGCTTCATCTTCCTCACAGAACAAAATGCCATTGTGGGGAGGTTTCTGCTCTCCCTGGGCAGGCTGTGGGCCTCCTGCTGTATGGTCAGACTTGGACATCCCATCCCTAATTCTCCTGCTCTGCAAGGAAAAGCATTGAGAGTGTGAGGGGGAATGGAATACCTAAGAGAGTTGGAAGAAAAGGGGAAGAAAGAGCCCATCAGGTCTCCTTTTCCCTCTGTTCCCTGCATGTCTGTACCTTGATTCCAGACACAGCCCTGTCTGTCACCTATTGACAGCACCAGGAGCAACACAGGTTTGCTTCTGTGCTTTGGCAGACTTAACCTCCACTCCTACTCGCTTTCCTGAGCAATCTGCACCTTGGTATTTACTAAATCAGCATTATGGCATCCATCTCTTTGTCCTATGTTCCTCTTCTCCCTGTCATTTCTATTCCAGCTCAGCTCTCCAGCAGCTTGACAGATAAGACATTGCCAAATCACAAAAGACCTTACCTATATCTTGAATATCCTGACATACCTTATTAAGCTGCCATCTGTTGCACAGAATCACACAATGGATGTGTTAGAATGTAACCCAACATAATAAGTTACTCCCATGATAAAAGACAGAAGACATGCAAAAAGTGACTGTTTTTCTTATCAGTGAGGCAGCTCTCAAAGCAAACAGGAGATCAAGTCAGTTGAATCCAGCCTGTATTTAATTTAACACAAATTAAAGCAGATGGCTGCTAATGTAAGGGATATCAGTTTTAGGCTCTTTTTTAAAAGTATTCTCTCTGTAATATAGCCCTTTGTTCACTACATTATCTCACCTCTCACTGAACGTGAATTATTTTCATCACAGAAAATGAAATCCTGAGTTCTTGTCCATGACCAAGTTTTCCTTCTTTTACTCACCCCCTAAAAACCATGCATGAATTATCCACAACATGACTCTGCTGCCCCTCCTTGTAGGACACTTATGGCCCTGCAGGAAGCCCCTGGGTTTGGTGTTTCAGATTAGAAAACTCAGAGCCTCCCTGGCTGCTCAGTTTGTTAGTGGGACAGTGAAGAGCTGAGCAATTCCCAGGCCTCTGAGCTGCACAGTTACACATTTCTGCCAAGTCCAGCAAGATTATTTATCAACACCTCCGAGCTTTGCTCCATGCACAGATTTTGTAGATTCCTCTGCAAACACTGAGGGATTGCTCAGTACAACACAGCTGAAATGAGCTAATAATCCCAGCCAGATTTCCCTTAGATCCTGAGCTTTACTGGAAATTAATATATATGTTCTCTTTTGTCTGCATTCTCTTCATTTGCTTTAGATTATTCTGTTTGCATTATCCTATTTTTAAGCCTTTCTTAGCAACAAGGAGAACTGGAACTGTCATTTAACCAAAGTTTAGATTTCCACTGCATCTATGATTTGCCTTAAAATCAAACTGCTTTCAATAATATTATATGATTTAGCACCATTGCAAAACACCTTCTCTTTCTACCTTTACTACTAAAACTTATTTGCCCTTTTTGTCCTATCCTTCCTTTGCACTGGAGTTGTAAAAACATGCACAGTGCGGGGTGTTGGATGCTTTTAATTGTGTTTCAGAAGATGTGGCTCTCAGTTCTGTGACACTTGAGGGCAGTTATACTACCTGTCTGTACTCAGATTTATCCTTCCAGAGGCATTGTTTAGACACTCAGGATTTACAGACACAGCTATAAACTAGCAACAGGCAAAATGCACTTTCCAAGCCTCGACATGGAAAGTTTGGTGTGGTTTATGTGTCATGTAGTGAGATGTAAGGATAGGACACCAGTGAGAGCCAAAAAGGAAGAAAACAAGAAAACATCTTCCAGGTGGGGCATTCTGGGCAGGAACTGAGAGTAAAGTCCCATTTCTCTGGATAATTTTGGACACATATGCTTTATCCACACACTGCATTTCCCTACAGTTTCAATAGCTCACTGACTGTAACAATTGAACCAAGGCTCAAGCCACCAGGAAAAAGCTGGTGTTCTTTGTGACATAAATCCCTGTCAGCTTTTCAGGAGAGAAACTTTCTGCTGCTGAGCCTTTGCTGCTGCCAATTTGCTCCGTGCCACTATGGAAATGCACAGCAAAATGGTACAAAATAGTATTGTCCTGAGCCTGTCACATTGTCCCTGCTCCAAGGAATTATTCAGCAATCCTACCATGGGAAAGTGTTGCATTAGCTCATGGAGACTTTTGGCAGGTGCATCCCATGGCCCTGTTTCCCCAAAGCCTGAAGTGCACCTGGGGGTGTGTAGGAGTGGATTGGTTTGCCTCTCCTGTCCTAAATGTCCTCAGGTGTGTCCCTTGTTCTTGGAGCTGGTGCCTCCTGAGTGGAGAGATCATGGCTGGGAAACACCTGAAGCAGCTGCAGCCTTTGCTGGACTTTCTGTAAGTGAATGAAGGCCAGAACTGCCCAGCTGGGAGCCGGGAGAGGTCAGAGCTGCTTCCCCTCCCACAGGCACCCTCTGCCCTAGGGGGGGATCATGGGCTTGTCTGGTCTTCAGGCCAGGCTTACAGAGCTGGTCTAGACCCCCAGGAACCCTGCTCCTGCCCAGGCATCACAGGCTGCCACCAGTGCAGGTAAGTTCTGTCTATTTGTTGTTCCTACCCCTCATATCTCCTGAGTTCAGGCAGTTCTGGAGGGCAAAGAGCATGAGAAGGATGGACAATCCACCCCAGACTGTGAGCAGGGGGAAGGTTAAAATTGCTGGCATGATGCTCTAGGGAGCCCAGGTCTTACCTGGGCAAAGTTGCTCATCTTTATCTGTAGCTGATGTGAAATTCCATTTGTTCCCAGTACAGCATGATTTGTTTTAAATCAGCAAAGTTGGAGCTTTCAGAAATATTCCTTGTCAAGGGTACCTGGGGGAGGTAATTTAGTTCTCTGAGGTTTCCTGGGTGGGGGTCATGCCAAAGTTGTTTAATTTTTCCAGCTGGAGCCTGCAGGCAGCAGAGCCTGCCAACAGCTGGCAGAGGGGCTCCACCAGGCACCTCATTCATTGTGCCGAAGCGTTTTTATGTCACCTCTCATCACAGAGTCTGAGTAATGAGGACACATATTTTCTTTGGGGTTTCTTTTTTGTCTCCTATCTTCCCAAAACACTGCCGTAATCCTGAGGTAACAACACGGCAGAGGCAAAAGATATGCACTAAAATGAGGTTCTTATCTGCAGTTTTATTATCCCATGCAATATTCTTGCAGAAAATTACTTTCTGAAATGTGCTAAGCTGCTCTTTGGCTCTCCAGGGCTCTATTCACAATTTTCTGTAAGTGATTTTTGTTTAATTTGTAGCAATAGAGGGATAGATGTCTTTCACCCTGACTGTTATCAACTTAATTGTAGCTATAGGAAATGTAAAGGCCAGCTGACTTTTTATTACTGCGAGTGAAATAATGGGGCATTGTTTGCTTTCCTGGTTCTGTAAGGTCTGGTGGCTAAACTGGTTCCATGTAACTTTGTCCCAAAGAAATGCTTTATTTTAGTATGAATTAATTTTTACCCAGAGGAAGACCTCGTTGCCTGCAGTCCTTATTCCTAACTACTAAATGTAGAACCCCTATTTTTCTGTGGAGAAATGCAGTTTTTGTACTTGTCTACTCAAGCCTCTGGGTTCAGAGAGGAAAGAAATGTGTGTGTGTGTGCTCCCATCAGTGTTTTGAGGGAAAGCCCAGCTGGTTTAATACATATTGATACAGCACTTTAATGGAGTTTGCTTTAATAAAGCCACACCTGGAGTGATACCCTAACTTGGCCACATCACTTCAAAGTGTAGACAGGCCAGAGAGGAGCAAGAAAGACCAAAAATGTACAGGGAAAACCAAAAGGTTTAGTCTAGAAAGTGAAGTCTTAACCTTAAGATGCTGCAAAAAGGAGGTAAATAAACTCTTTTCCACTGGCACGCTGGAAACAGCAAGAAATAACGGATTTAAATTGTAGCAAGGAACATAGATTGGGAAAAACTTGGTTAGTTCTTTCAGAGACTTTTTCTTCAGCACTACATGCAGGATCTACCATTTCCATGCAAATGTGTCCTGGGAATTTTAATGTTGCAGGGTGGGAAGGGGGAGATGCTTCACCTTGGCCCTCTGCCCTGTGCTTGTGGTATTTTTAGACAGCATCTACCAGGGTTTTCATCTCAGGAAGTTGCTTTTCTTTTCCCCTGTGTTGCATCTTCAAGGGTAGATTCTCTGTCACATGCAAGAGAAGTACAGTCATCCCAGCTCTTGGGAATTCGGTGCAATATTTCCAACTAAAATGCTTTTCCACAAAGGTGCTGGCATGTTGCTTATTGCATCGACCCCACAAAAGGACACAGTGATGCTTTTTTGGATGGGTTTTTAAACAAACCTTGCTTGTAGCTTTAAAGACATTCCCCTGCACCAAATGAAAAGCTAAAAATATCTAGGAATAAGTTAACACCTGAAAATGTAGGTTTCTGCACATGGTTACATAAACCCTAGAAGGCAGTTTTTCACTATGTTTGAATTTCATGCCTAAAACTCCTTGGGAAAAAGTTCCCTCCCAGTGACAGCAAGGTTCAGGTTCAAGTAAACATTTTTCTCTGCAAATGGCACATAAAACCCCAATTCCAAATTATGAGACCAATATCCACAGCTTTTTTTTTCTTTTTCCCCACAGCTAATCCCTTAATTGTCAAGTAGGCCACAGCCACAAGCTTTTCTGACAAACAAATTACTATTTTGTTTGTTTACTTTCATTATAATTACTGACTCAATTGCTTTGAGTAAAGCAGTCTAATAGTGGTTCATATAACAAATGATACTTTTTTCTCCCCTCAGGTTTCTTAGTTAATCTCTGATTGATGACATCCAGGGCACAAAATGAGCCAAATCACAGCTTTTAAAAAATCTATTACAATTTCAAGAACACAAAAACCCCAACCCTTTAGACCCCAGAATTTAGTCCACTGTAAGCAAATAGATGATTTGATTAATGCTTGTAGAATTCTTTGGCCAAAATCTAACATAAACTAAACCATGTTTAGATATTCCCTGCTTTTCCTCCATGGTAATTCATCATCATGTATTAATATATATCAGCTTTTCCTGCTATTAAGGCTCCATACTGTGACTAATCTCATTCATTTTTACACTCCCTGAAGGAGCCTTTTCATTGTCCCCTGCAAAAGAGCCTTTTACAAACATCTCCACGGGGCACACTGACACAAAACACCCCGATGGCTCCTTGGAAGGTTCTGGAGGGTGTCCTGGGGGTGAACATTCAATGGCTTATTTATGTTGTGAAGTGAACAAAAAGCTACAGCAGGAATGTGGGAAGTGGCTTTTCCAGGGGAGACGGCCCCAAGCTGAGCCACGATGCAGCAAAGCATCTTTGGAAATGGGAGTGGAGTGGCTTGTCCTGGCCATCCACGGGAAAGTGCTTGGAAAATTGTGGATTGCTCTCCCTTGGGTAATGGGAATGAGAGAGAGAAACCAGCAGATGCTGCTCTGAGCCCCCGGAGATGTGGGGTGAAACCCACCCCGAGTGCTTGGGGAGTGCTCTGAGCAGCCCAAGTGGAGAGTCAGCTGGAAGAGCCATTTGGTGGGAACATCTCCCTCCTGTGGACCTTCTGTGGCTTTCCACAGCTGAACACATTGGAGCACAGCTTTAATGTGTAACAACCTACGTGCTGGCACGAGAGTTATGTGCAATTAATAAAAGCTATCAAGCACCAGGAAATCATTAAAGTGTTCCCTATTTCCATATTTCTTGCAGATGACTCTGGCCAACTTAATTCCTCACACTTTTCTTTGATGTTCTGTCCTCAGCTCCAAAAAGCCAGTAATATTAACGCCTGTCAAAAATATTATTGCAGATCTGGAGTTCTTGATGATTTCTTGGAAAGCATGGGCACTGTTTACACAAGGTCTGAGCACGATCTCCTCCAGCCTGAATCAGAGCAAAAATAGATGTAGGGTTCAAATGGCCAAAGGAACGTCAAAAGCCCTGGCAGAGTTCACTGAGATGATAACTGCACTTCATCTGAATTGTTTGCATTAATTGCTCAAGTTACTTTGATGGGTTCATTAAAGAATCCAAGACTGATCTAAGGGAATTTCTCTTGGTGTCTAAGCCACTCCAAAATCACATTTTAATGTGGTTCTGTTGATATAACCTGTGACCTTGCTAAGGCAGAAGGCAGAGAACAGCACTCTTCATGTGCTGAAAATGTAATTATTAATTATTATGTAGTTATTAATGTCTGTTAATATTATTTCTCTGCAAATGAAAGGCCATGTATCAGAGTGTGAAGTTTTAGAGACTGTAACAGGTGAATTTGGAAGCTACCATACAACCCATGATATTTTTGGGAGCAAACCATGAAAATCTTCAAGGCATAATCACATTTGCCTGAATGCTCCCATGTCATGGCTCTTGTGGAGTCGTTTGCTGCAGTAACTGCTCTGTACACGCAGTGCACTGGTTGTGGAATGAGTCTCTGAGCAGTCATGGAAGGTTTGTGTGTGTGTTTACAGCTCTTCAGTGAAGCTCCTGCTTTTGGCTTCGCTGGTTCAGGTTTTGGAAGTGTTTCCAGAGAGACTCAAGGCCTTAGTTTCACACTGAACTGCAATTTCCAGCTCTCTGTAGCCTTCATTCCAAGCCCTAAGGAGACTTGGAAAAGGTTACATACACGTGTATTCGTCTCATATATATTTCTATATGTATGGAGTAAATGTAAGAATAATGAATGCAAAGAATGAAATGTTATTGCTGTCTACAGCAAAGATGTTTCCTGCAGAAAGTTTGTTACTTAGAGCATCCCAAGCCTGAGAACCAAACCACAGAGTTGTGAAGTTAGAACTGTTTTAGCTGTGGTTTCCTCCACTCCCACTGCCAGCTGGCTTTTGTTGCTTTGTTGGAGTCCATTCTTTGCACCAGATTCAACCCTGACTCTTGGGTCACTTCTGGAAAGGCCCAAGATTTGCTTCCAAAAATTCAGCTCTTGTACTAAATTCTGTTTACTTCTGAGGCTCCAAGTTGGGCTTTGAATCTCTCTGTGACTCTGTTCCCCGTCAATAAAACTGTTTTTTGGGTTTTTTTAGTTGCTGCTTTGATTTCTTTAAAAAAAAAAAAGAAGTAATTTATATTTATCATGGTTTTGGAGAATTATTTGACTTGAGAAAAGGTTCTTGCTTTATTTCTGTTCTGTATGTGCCTGTGATAGGAGTTTAACCTGAATGAGGAATAAAGAAATTGAGGTTTAGAGAACAGTTTTTAAAATGGTGCTTTTATTTCTGCCTCATTTGAAGTTCAATAAAGCTGTTGGAGTAATTTGATTCTCAGCTGAGGGCAAGCAGAAGGCTCATACTTGGACAATGATATATCATTCAGTAATTGTTACTTTATTGAAAATGCTGATTATATGGAACTATCTTACGAACTAAAGTCAGGGAGGAAAAAGCAATCTCTTTCCTTCATAAGTATGTAACAGCTCATAAATAAACAAGGCCACTAGACAGCTCCAGCACATGGCACATGTCAAAGCTTAGTTCTCTCTGGAAAGCACCTTGGTCAACCCTCTGCTCCAAGTGGGTCTTCTCAGCACTGTGTCCCTCCAGAGGGTCAGTACCAAGGGTGGAGACTCCACAGCCTCTCTCTCCTAAAAAGGTTTTCTTCTGTTGAACTGGAATTCTCTTCATTCCAGCTGTGCTCTTGTCCTTGCTGAGGTGAGGGTGACTGGCCAGTGGTTCTGCTGATGCTCCTCCTTGTACTTGCTTTCTTCCCACCCTCAGAAATGCCCCCTGCTCTCCAGAGCCCTCTATGCTTTCTCTGCTGAATCAGCAGCCAATTTCTGTTTGAGATCATTTCTCCTGAGCCAGTGAAGCCCTCTGGTACTCTGGGGGCCCATCCACTGTCACCACACATCCTCGTGATCTTCACTTGGAGATCATGGTTTCGAATTTCAGGAAAATTCATTCTCTCCCTGCCTAGTGTTTGTTTAAATTTGGATTTCTCTCAGCAAAATGTTTGCTTCCCTCTTCCTTTTGGGTAACCATTTTCTGAATGTAGGACTCAGGAAATGTTAAGGCTGGTTGCCTTCAGCCAAGCATTGTCACTGTAAGTGTAATCATGATTCATCATCCCCCAGAAACCTCTAACATGAACATCTGTCTGTTAATGAATTGTTTGGCTGAGTCACAAACTTAGCAGACAAAGATGAGAAGCCTTTTGTGGTGAGTTGAGTCATTGAGTCCTTTCTTCACTGCCCATTTTTCTATCTCCTAAGTCTAAGGAATTCCTTCAAAGAAGTGCCCTCTCAGCGTGGATAGTCTGATATGATGCAGCAGTGGGATGCAGTTGAACTGCACCTGAAATTAACAGCAAAGGAAACTAAATAATTACAGGGAACATTTGCATAAGGAGAAAGCAGAAGGGACAGTGTTTGGATGAGTCAGTTGACCAGAATGTGTTTGGGATATAGACTATAGGATGAAGGGAATGACCTGCTCTTTTCCAGTGTTTCAGGCACTGTGTGATGTATATTGCAGCAATCTAAAGTTGTTATATCATCTATTTAGAGACAGAATGTTTAGGACCCTTTCTTCAATCAGCTGTGAGAGCACAGGTTTGGTTTCCCTTTTGGTAGCAATGAGGGTAGAATACTTTTGTGGTGGTTTAACAAGATACCCAGAACTGGCCTGAAGGGGGTCAAAGCCCACAATGCTGACAATGAAATCAGTGACCAAAGAGCCTTGGAAAACAACTCAAACACTAATTGTGGGACCCTCCGTTGCTGAATGGCTGGAGAGTGTGAGTGGGTGGCTGTGCCACTGTGTGCCAGTGGAGTGTCAGTGCAGGGCCTGCCCCACTGGACCCACAGGACAATGTTCTCTGCTGCCCTTGGAGCCCCATGAGGGGCAGTCTCTGTCACACCACTGAGGCTCCTGTTGGGCTCTTCCCAGGAGAGATAGCTTTGATTTTAGGTGTTCTGTTCTGCCTGTACCTCCAGCTGAGCGCTGCCACGGCCAGGTTTGGTGGTTACCCTTGCACGGTTCTTACACTGCACCTTTCAGAAGATCTCTCTCTAAATATCAACACAGTGTGACACCCGTAATTGTAATCTCATTCAAGCTGCTCCATTGATTTAGTTCTGTTGGATAAACTGATGTTAAACTGAATTTACTTAAATTTGTGAAATAACTTATTTCAATCAGATACACATTACTTGCTCACTCATCCATAGAGTTTCATTGAAGAACACGGTGGATCAAATTCTCTTCTTACAGAAGCAGTAGCAAATTAGAATAGCTCCATTTAAAGCTTTGGAATAAATAAATTTAACATAAATAAATCCCTAGGCCAGAAATACAGCTCTGAAACCTGAGCTTCTTTCTTCTTGTTCGAAGTAAAATTAAGCAAATGGTTGAATGCCTCCCTAAATCAGGGCAGAAAATTGAAGTCTGATCCACTTAAGCTACTTCCTTAAGCTAAGGTAGAAGTGGAATACCTGGCTTCTCTTTCAAAGTGATAAGTCTATTAGAAAAAGGAACAAAATCTTTCCTTTCCCCTCTTAATTCACTGTAGAAATTTCTACATAATATGTTCTTGGCATAAGTGTATGTACAGAAGTGACTGTTTATATCTGGGTTATCCTGCTCAGTAAGAACAGGCTTTTATTTCTAAATTTCAGGGAATTATTCTAGAGGGAACCTGACATCTTCCAGGAAACCTAACTGGCAAAAGTAATAAGTAGTAATAAACTAGAAGGAATCTTTGTAATCTCAAGATTAATGGATAAAATGTTTATGCTGAGGGGTCTCTTCATCAACAAACTGCTGTTTGCACCTATTTGCATTTTAATGGTTACCCTAGTTCTGAAGTTAAAATTACAGACTTTTCCCAGCTGCTCTTTAAATGCTACATTATAATTTTGAGGAAGCATCATACGTAATTATATTTAATAGACACAGAATTGATTGAAACACTTAACAAAAACAAAAAGCCCAGACCTAATTTTGTAAACATGTTATTGTACAGTAACCCCCAATGAGTTTGTTCTTAAATCTTCTAATTAATTTTTAATTAAAAAGCTCAGAGATGCTATTATACTTCTTGTTGTAAATGGCAGCCTTATGTAAGCATAAACGACTTAGCTGCTCAGACAAATATCTCCCATTAAAATCCATGTTAATGAGAACTCCTGAACACAGTATTCCACATTTTTAAGCAGTGGCAGCATTAAAATAGCTTAAATATCACATGGGGGTTGTTCTTTTTCCTTCCTCCTTTCTTTTTTGTTCTGTACACAATGCACAGTGGGTTTGCAGGTGACAAGGTGTCTGAACTTCCACTTGGGAGCACCAAGGCTCTGCCCATTGCTGGTACCAGCCTATATATGGCATTAACCAGCAAATTATAGGGCTGGTCCCACTCCCCCCTATTGATGTGAGGGCAAATGGGCACCAAACCAGTGAGGTTTAATGCAGATTTGCATCATTAAACAGATGAACGCTCCTCTTCCTAATGAAACATTAACCCAAGGCAGAAAAACACAGCCAGCCAAATTCCCAACAGGAGCCAGAGCAGAGCTGCAGCTTTCCCTGAGTTTAGTGCATCCCTCCTCAGCTGCAGCCCCAGAGCCAGGGAGCAGTATTAATAGCAGAAACCCAGCAAGTGCTCCTTGCAGAGAAGCATCTTTAATAGCAGGGGGAAAACACTTGAGACAAAATCTCATTTGCGATGTTTTTCTTACATTTTTAGCCAAGAAGGGATGGGAGGTGGAACTGCAGTGATTTCTATGGTTTAATTATGTCTTCTCGATGGTTATTAATGCTGCACAGAAAAGCAGCAGAATTTAGAAGGCTGGAACTTGTAAGCTCAGTTTTGCATAGCTGCAGTTTTCATTTTAAAACACGGAAAGTTTCATTGTTAGGAGGAGGGATTAAAAATAATGAAGTTTCTTTATAAAATAAATTCCCAGTAGTTTCCCTCTCATAACTTTATCAAGTTCTTGAGATTTCAGAAATGGAAGTTGGTACCAAAATCGCTGTGGCTGTTTGGAACTGTATTTTTTTAACCATTCTGGGAAAAAATGCCAGCACATTTCTTCAAACCATCCACTTCATTTAATGGCAAATGCTGTCCTTTGGAGCAACACTATTTATTGTAATGAATTTCCATATTTTTAAAAATTGTTGTTATTTCTCTTGCATGTGTGTTTTGGAGGGTCCAGTTCAGCATTCAGAGGTGGGTGGAACCTCAGACCTGCTTTCCACAAGTGAAATATTCTGTACAGTCACTTTTCATGCCAGAGTTATCACTGCAGTTTTTGTTGTTGCCTGCAAACAGACCCTTGGATCATCCTGTGGGATGTGGCACAAGGAGGTGGAAACAGGGCAACAATAGGCCCTGGAAGATGCAGGGCAGGAAAATTATAGTTTATCTGTGTGCAGAATACACCCCCAAAGTTGGGGTTGTTGTTCTTTTTTATCTTTTTGCCCTATTTCTAGAGAGAGAGATTTGGAAAGATTATTTGTACCAATGCAATAATCAATCCAGCTGCTCTGCTGGGAAAGTTGGCTCAGAGATATTTGATCTACCTGATAAAACTTTTTTTGCATTCCTCTTCTTTTTGTTGTTATTGCTTCAGGACAAGAAGTTGTGAGGCAACTGGGGCCATCAGATTTTGTGCCCTATGTATTGTGGGCTCAACTGAAACACAGTTGGTTGTTGGGGAAATCCTATGCAGACCATTTCCCTGCTGAATTAATACTTTTCTGGTGTGGAAGGCAGCAGCTCCAAAACCTTCTGCTGTTCCTAGAATGCTCCAGCTCCTCTGGTACAGCTCAGTCTATGTGTGATGCTATGAATGAGATGTGTCACAGTAAATATTTCAAGTTGCTAAGGGCAAGATTCTACAGCCTTGAGTGGTTTTGTCATTTCCTTTTTCTGTTAAGATCTGGAAGACTCACAGATCATAAGTCTGAGATGTAAATGCTGTTTCAGTTACCTGTTCCTGAATGGCCCACAGGAGAGGTTTGCCTTGGAGAGAGCTTGATTAGGAGTGTACAGCTCAGCACACTCCAAAGAGAGATTTGGCCTCTCTTTGTCAGAAGCTGTAGCAGCAAGTTCAAAACAAAACCAATACCAGCAAACTGTATGCTGGAGCTTAACTGTAGTTTAGATATTTTTATCATTTCTTATATTATCCTGGGCTTCTGTAGTTGTGGGGGTTTGAAATTCTCTTCCTTAGCAAACCTCAGACAAAATTTTCCTCTCGGCAGAGGGGGAATGACTCTGTACTTTCCAAAAGCAATGAAATCCCTGGTTCCCTTTGTACTTCAGAACTTGCTCAGATCCAGTTTCTTCCAGTCCTGCTCTTTCCAATCCATACACAACCCTAAGGAAAACCTGGGATATCTGAGCAGCCTGTTTTGGTTTGATTGTTCCTGTAGCTTTTCTCCTATTTCTCCCAAAAGGCAAACACTTTTGTCATCATTAATCTGAGAAAACCCCTCATGTTTAGTACTTCAGGCTTTCAGAAAACCCTCAAATTCCATGGTGAGCCAACTCCAAAGGCTTGTGTACCTCTGTGTGAGGTGGTGGTAGCTCTTCCTTGTTGTTTGCAGGAGAGATGTTGCAGTGTCTAAGGGAAGACTTTTCCATCACACTCAACTTCTACCAATGCCTTTTGCCTATCAGTGGGAGAAGGAAGTTCAGGTGCCATCATTCCACCAGAGAGGCCAGAAGATGTGGTGACAGTCACAGCAGCCAAAGTACTTGGAGTGCTGTGTGTTCACTTGAGCAGCTCTTCTTTGCCCCTGCTCTGAGTCCCCCTGTGCAGAGCAGCTGTGCAACTTGTCCACCCAGCTGATGGCACTTCAAACCTGCTTAGCTCCAGAAATTACTTGCCTGTGTAATCTAATTTTACCCAGTGTTCTGTTTAGAAAGAAGTCCATTTATCACTCCCAGATTGTTAGTTTCCTGATTTAATAGTGAAATGGTGAAGAAAAAGCAGTGTTTCTCCCTCATAACTCATGCTTTCATCCCACTTGTTCATACTCCAGTAATTGAAATTACAGTTTTATAATTGTGCAGACATTGATGATTTTGCAAATGGAGGATTATTAATAGCATAAAAACAAGAAGGACCTCTTCTCAAAATGTTATCCCAGCAAAAAAAAGAACTAGAAAAATATGCTTGATTATTTCTTCACTTTCTTTTTGCATTCTTCACATTTTAATTAGGCAGAAAAAGTAGATAAGATTTTCTTTCATCAGCATGAATATTAGTGAATCATTGCAGAAAAGAAACTGATGGAACATATTACAAGCCATAAACTTAGGGGGGTTCAAATTCTATTGACTTTAAGGTTCAAAAAAACTTTAGCAAAAAGAAATACAAACTGGAACCTTCTTTGGTGCTTCAGTATAAACTTGGGGGGCGAGGGGGTTGTACATTGAAATGAAAATTATGTACTTGGCTTAATTTTAGAGAAGAGAAAATTTTCTGTCTATAAATGCCTTTACTGTTACTTTGCCAAACCTGACATTCCCATTTACTTTGGGACAGGCAGGATCTTCTGGAAGGATCTTTTGGTCTTTTAGCAAATGAGAAGTGGTGAATCGATGGATTCTCCAAAGTATTTGAATAAATACTTGTGAGTGAGAGCTGCTCAGGAACTTTGCTTTGCTGGGGGGTCTGGGGAGCAGAACTTGGGAGCAACACTTAGGAAAAGGGATGGAAGGAGCAATGGAAGGCAGTGAGGTCACCAGGACACAGTTTTAACAGGAACACTGGAAGTATTTGTAACACACTCCATAAGTACACTGTGAGTTTCTGGAGGGAGCTGCCATGAGGATCCAGGAGTCACAGGAATGACTCTGTGGCTCAGCAAGTCCTGAACTTGCTGGCAAAATAAAGAGAGAATACCATGGAAATGACCAGTTTTCATACCAGTCACATTTCTTTTCCAGAGTATTTCCTTGATTGGGTACCAGACCCAGAGAAAAATGTAATCTTTGTCCTAAGTAATTCCATTCTGAGGAATGCAATTTGACTTTTCCATTGTGCTTGAGGTTTTATCTTTGTTTTGTATGTGTATATTTAGCAAAAGCTTTAAAAAAATCAACCATGCTATGAGCATCCCATTGCTAAGCAACAATGTATTCTTCCCTCCCACGGACCTTCTTGCTGTTCTGTGAAAAGCAAGTATAACAAATGTGTTAAAGTAGGGTGCTTTCCTCCTGCTGGAATAATGCACTGAGCAGTTCTGGTCACTTATTTCTGAGACAAACTATTGCTGCCATCTGGTTACAGACTGAAGTAGGGATGGTCTGCATCCCTGAAAACTGCTCCTGAGATCTGTGCTTGGGCAGAAATTCTGCCACGCTGACTATTTTGGTGGTTTGTGTCCTGGTGGCCATGCACAGGCTGGATGCTCTGAGATGTCACTCTAATGCCACCAGATCTACAGGCAGGTGGACCCCAGTGCCCTTGTAGAAGGGGCTTGTGGCAGATTGTTCTGTATAAATACATAAATACACTGGCACCCAGAGTATTGATTAGGGGCTCTCCCTGGGGAGTGGCACTGCAAGCTCTGCTGTTTTCATGGTGATCAGAAGACAGTAAAATTGTGGTGGGTAGTGCAGGGGGAGGAACGTGCTTTGCACTTCTGGAAAATGCTTGTCAAACCATCTGTTGTTTCAGTATCATTCTGGACTCAAAGCCATTTTAAAACTCTACAGTTCAACAGCCCTAAATGTGGTTTTTTGTTTGTTTTCTATGGTGCTGCTCTGTTGTTCCAGTGCTCTTGTGAGCGCCTTCAAAAGCTACCGGTGTATCCCATGAATTGTAATCTCATTTGCTCCTATCAGTGTTGTCTGAACACCACTGCGACTGCTGCAGCAAGGTCACTTTGTAGAACTTAAATGCTGGCTAAGTGTTAAATATGATCATGCAGTTGTAGAACAGATTGAACTCGAAAAGCTCCCTGGCTCACAGCTTGTGCCTGAGCTCTGCTGTACATCAGGAAAGCTGCAGCAGTGACAGCCCCACAGCAAACAAAACCTTTCAGGGTTCTTGGGGTGCAGATTGGTCCCTCTAACACTTTGCTGAGAGGTTCCTATGCTAAGATACAAGTAGCTACTTGAATTTCCATTGGTGACATCTTGAAGGCACTCTTAATTCCCTCTTTATCACAGGGGTATGTAGAGGCTGTTTGGTTCCATAGATCATATTGAATTCTGCTTATCTGTGTGAGAAAGTTGTGAAATGAGCTTGAACAAAATATTGTGGGTGTCCTTATTCCTCCTTTGAGAAGTGCCTTGAGGCTGTTGTTTAGTGTAATGTGGGATGATTAGTTCATTATTCAGTTTTCATAACTTCAGTGTGCAGTGCAACAAACCATTTAAAAGTCATCGGTACTCCCAAAGGTGGCAGCAGAACAGGTGCAGTCACATGTCCCAGTGGTGATACTGGGAGTACTGGAATGCTCATCTTCCATAATGTAATACAGAAGTCAAGGGCTAAACAGTGAACTTTCACTCAGTACATAGAGAAAGTACCAAACACTTGAGTAGGTGTGAAAATATTGCAGCACTCCTGATGTTCTCCTGCTGTCCAGTTTCCAGGGGTGGTGAAGAGCAGGCAGGCAGTCAAGAAACAGGGTGGGAGCTTCACCTCCTGTGCCAGGTCACAACTGAATTAGCACACACTGGAAGCAGTGGATAGATAATTCCCTTCCCCCTGCAGGGAGGGAGAGGCAGCAGCCACAGTATTGATCTTCTAGTCAGAATTTATTCCTCTGTTGTTTCTTCAGTGCAACAACATGATGCACTTTAATCAGAGCAAATAGTTAATATTCTTTTTAACCTACAGCAAAGTAAAAAAAAAAAATCCATGTGCCAACGAGGATGCAGTCCATTTACCCATAAGTCTTCTATGCACACTCTTCTCATTCATTTTTAATGATCATTTTATGTTTTCACCTTATTTCTTCTTCCTGTATTATTATATACACAAGGGGGAAGAATGAACAAAGTTAAATTGTTTCTTGGGTTTTGCTGAGCTGCCTGGTGGGGAGATAAAAATAGCAAGTGCCAGTGGCAAAGTCTCCCGAAAAGTGCCAGCACATTGTGAAAGTGCTAACACATTGTGCTATTGAATCAGCACTGAGAAATCAGATTTTCCTCACAACGCTTTCTTTAAACTTAAGGTGACCTTTAGCAATGCATTTGCATCAATGTAGAGAACCTTATTACTCTGTTGTATCCGAGACTAAGTCATCCTGCAAAGAGTTCAGCTGTGGGGCCTGGAGATTCCCTTCGTTTTCTCCGAGGCTTGATAGGACATTATTGATTCTGGTACCACAGCAAAGCAGCCACAAATGCACAGCGTTGAGAGATATTGTCTTTGGGAAGATGTTATCATCCAGCAATTTAGAGTTCATACTGCAGAAAGTTCCTATTTATGAAAGACTCCCTTGTATCACTTGCGAAAGCCATTTCTATATACTTGCTAATTCCCCCTGTTTCCCTGGAACTCCACAGAGCCCGGGGTTATCTGCAGCCCAGACACCGAGGCAGGCTTTAAGCAGGGTTTAGGCAGCAGAGCTGTCTTGGATATGGCTGTTGTCTCGCAGATTGATTATGTAGAAAAAGTTTTGCCTTATGGGGTCAAATTCTTAAGCTCTTACTTGTGGATCAAATAAAGAGAGCTTGAGAGCTGCTGTGCCACTTATTGATTTTGAAGGAAGGCAGAATTGCTCAGAACTTCTTCCAGTCAGCCCTGAATTGATCAAAGTTCGCATGGATTGAAAGTTGTGACTTGTTAAGTTACTTCAATTATTTTACACTTAAATTATTTTGCACACAACCCTAATGCAAAGCTTAGTGAACTCAAAAATATTATCTTGTGCTTCCAGGGACTTGCAGGGAAGGTTTATTTAACAGGTTAGACTCAGAAAGGTCCTGACCAGTAGAATTGGACAAATACTTAGAAATTTGGTGTTAAAAGTTGGAGTATCGAGTCAAACAAAGAATGAAATATTCACAGAAAGATAGAGAAGGCTCTAGACAGCAGTGACTTTGAAAAACAGCAAGATTTAAGTAGCTGCTTAAATGTGGAATTTAAAGAAGCCCAAAACAAGCCGGGCAAGTGCATTTTGTAATGCACTGTAACTGGCTTGTCTGTGATGTGTGCAGCCCCAGGGCAGGAGGAATAGGGTGTTCACAAGGCACAGCCAGGGTTTCAGCACAGCAGGGGGGTTCAGTGCCTGTTGTTCCCCGAGCTGTGCACTGCAATGTCCTGGGCTGTTGTGTACAGCAAGAGGCACAATAGCATCAGAGCCAGCAGAGAGGGAGCTGCAGTCAAACTGGCTCCAACTTTGGTTGTGATATTCCTCTCCTCACACTTTTTATGAGCATATTTTGCTCTAATGCACGTAGCAAAACTGTTCCTGAGAATTCACTGTGGGAACTGTAAATGTAACAGTTACTGATTTTATCTCAGTCTGATTTATTAGTTTAAATAACCAAATAATAACCCCAGAAGTTTAAAGCAGATGGCATCACCATTTCATCTAATTTGTGATTAAGAGCCACTGCATTTGGTGTCCTTATTTAGAATGCAATAATACCATTTCTGACTTAAATATTGATGTCAACAAATCGGTATTTTTGTCAAGGCACTACTTATACACTGGTCAGGGCCTCTTGGTTAATTTTTGGTTATATTCTCTCCTTTTTCATTTTTTACAGTTTAATTCAAGCATTAAAAAATTAATATATTTCAAATATATTAGTAATTACTATTTTTCAGTCTCTATAATTTATTCAGGAAATAGCAGAGATATTTAACAATTACTTACCATGTAACAATTACAAAGTAAAATGATGATTATAAATAAGAGCAAGGATGATTATAAACAGGAGTGACAAGGTTTATTGAAGGCAAAGGAGGCATGAATTTTCTGATGATCGGGGCAGCTGATGAAAAATTCATTCTGCCTGCCTTTTGCAGGAGCCAAACCCCAGAGCAGTGGACACCAGGTGTCATGTTATGAAGCTGTCCATGTGCTCAGGCAGTTCGTGCCATTTATTTTTTTAGCCTGTGTGACCCAGCAGGATGGGCATTTTGAGGCTAATAGGGTGGCAGGGCTCAAAGCCCACCCTGCAGGACCAGCTGCTCTGTGCACAGGGTGGCACTGAGGACACCCCACACAGCAGGGGGACAGAAGTGCCTGCTGGGCATCTCCACTGGGCACATCCCTGATTAAAGACTGTGAGCCCTGCATTCCCACTGGCACAGCACTGGGTGCTTGAAGGGGGCACACAGGGAGGGGAGCTCTGTAATTCCACAGGGGATTTCTAATTACCTGATCCTTGAGAGGTTCACTCACAAGGCTGATGGAAAGGAGCCAAAGAATAATGGAGTCTCCAGAACTGCAAGTGTTGCTTGTGTGACCTTACATGGATTTTATGCCCCTGAAGAAGTGCAGCCTGCCAGTTAGATAGAGAAGGATGTCCTTGCCTGCTCCCCTGGATTGATCCAGAGTGGCTGCTCCCGGCACAGGGATGAGACAAAACAAAGCCCTGGTTCCTTATTTGGTAGGGAAGGCACAGAAGGTCCCAGGATGTTGTTTGGTTCTGTTCTCTCACAATAAAATGAAGCCATTGTCAGTTAGCATGAACTTCGAGTGGGTGACAGGACTCTGCAATAAACACACACAAGGTAAACACAGCTGAGGAGCTGGTTTGAGCTTTACCAGTGTATATAATCAGTAAGAATTGGAATTACATTCCACAGATGGAGTTACCTCCCATCTAGTACAGGCATTCTAGTAACAGACCAGTATCATGTAAATCCCAGAACATGGTATGCTCAGGTAGGAATTTCACCCACAACTCATACCTTTAGATTTTTTTATATTTCTCTTGTACATTAAAGAAATAATGTATTTTATGCAGAAATCAGATCTGAGTGAGAAAATAAAGTCTTGGGAAATTGCAGAAGTTGTGAGAAAAGTTTATTCATGCTAAGTTTATTGTCACGGGGAAAGGAGGCTTTATTAAAGATTTAAATTTAATAAAGTAATAACTCGAGAAAGAAATAAAAATCTTGATAAAGTTGATCCAAAAGAGCCTGACAATAAGAGGACTTAATCTGAAGGCTTACAAAATCAGGAGTCAAATACAAACTCTACAGAAGGGGTTCATGTAGCAAGTAATGAGCCTGCACCCCTGTGTGGCGATGGGAGAGAAGATATTCGAGGAGCTGAAAGAATTAGATGAGATTCTTGACACCAGGGATTAAGGGTTGAGGCATGAAAATAAGAAAAGGATCTGAACCACTGAACACATGATGTATCTTGAGCCAATGGCTTTCTGTTCTTATGATTTTATTTGGGGTTTAGTACTTTCTGTCTTGGAGGTGCAACACAACTGTGGTTTGTGGCCAGGCTCAGCCTGTCACTCCACTCTCCTCATTGTCTGGGGCTGAGTTCATGTTTCTGCATCACGAGATTTCTTATTCTTTCCAAGTTACCACTTGGGGAATTAGCTCTCAGTCTGAGCACACTGGATGATATTTTCATTGCATCCAGATCCTGCAGGAGTGAGGCATCAGAGTTTCATTTGGAAAGCAAGGTGCTGACAGCCAGAGAAATCTAGTTTGAATTTTTCCAACTCTAATAGTTGTTGTGCTACATATTGATTGAGCACCTGAGATTCCACAGCCTGTCCATTTCCCTCCCTGTGTTTTCATGGCCCTCTTTACATTTGCCCTGGGAGAGCTGAAGTGGCTCTGTGACAGGGCTGAGCCGGCATCATCCCTGCGTGTGTCTGCAAAAGTTTACAGGAAACACTTGACCTTGAAATAGGATGATGTAAAAGGAGTGGATGAACATGATTTCCTTTGATTTAGATTACAGTCAAATTTTCAAAGCTTCCTGACCCTTCTGATTCCTTCTGGTGGCTCTCCCAGCTGGGAGAGGCTGGTCTGTAGGAGCCACCTGAGACAAGCTCTGCTAAATCAAACCACTTTGCAGGCGTAGGGGAGCACGTTGAGAGCAGCTTGAATCCTGAATCAGGCATGAGTAAGGGTGAGAGTTAATTAAAGCCAGGCCTTCAATGGAAATACTTTTGGTGCATTTCTATCTGTGGAGGTGGTGATTGATGAGAACATAAATCGGCTGATTTTACTGCAAGTTATTAACATTCAGTCCTCGCTGCATCACCACTGATCCTGCTCAGCAAAGCCCACTCTCGAGTGATGTCACTGCATATTTCTCTGCACAGTCAAGAGTGGTAAAGAGTATGATCATTGCAATTACTACTCTGATTAGCCCACTCTGCTAACTTGAGGTAGTAAAAAATAGATGTTTCCTTTGCCTAGTGGCAAATCCTCATTGCCAGCCTGTCAGCAGCAGGGAAGCAATATTTATAGTTGTCTTTAGGGAGCTCTGTCCCATTGTGCAGTTAATTATGATAAACTGTTTTATTTGCAGGAGCTTAAAACTGCTTTGTACTGTGGCAATGCACAGGCTGTAAAGGATCTGCTTAATGGGGATGGTCAAACCAGCAATTGTCTCCTATGTTATGACAGGGAAAAGAGCAGGATGTGCCAGCTCTGAAAAATAAAGGTGCGATTGTAGCATAGCCTGATAACACACTTCTGTGGTGACATGTGGAGAGGAAGGCAGAGTTTTGGGTGCATCAGCACTGCTTCCCACACAGGGCAGACTCAGGCAAAGTGGCATAAAGAGTCCCCAGAGGAGGGCCTGTCCCATGGGAGGTGGAAACACAGGCTCTCCCCTGGCAGGAGTAGCCCAGGGAGAGCTGCTTTGTGTGCTTGTATGGAAACAAAGGTTCCTGCTTCACTGGAGGTGCTCAGCCCCCTCCCAGGGACAGTGGCTGTCCCTATGGACT
The DNA here is from genome assembly GCA_035583185.1 of Anabacerthia variegaticeps. NCBI lineage: Eukaryota > Metazoa > Chordata > Aves > Passeriformes > Furnariidae > Anabacerthia > Anabacerthia variegaticeps. The sequence continues at coordinate 10,867,233 of JAWWEW010000051.1, forward strand.
CTGCCCCACACCATGTGGGATTGCCTTGCTTCCCAGGGCCCTAACACAGACAAAACAGGGAGCAGTGTCCCAGGAATTTTGTTGCCTCCCAATGTTGGCTCTTGCCCTAAGCCCAAGGATGGCCCTGAAGGTGTGACTTGGGGGGTGCACAGTCCAAACTGAGCCAAATCTCCTCTCATCACAGATCCCTGTCCTTGCCCAGGTGCTGCACAAGCTCTGAACTGGTGCAGAGTCCATGGGCTTTAATGCAGGACCAGATACAAGCACAGACTCGTGGCAGGAGCTGGGCATTAAGGATGGCACCCTCTGGAATCAGTGTGAGACCTTGTGGTGACTTCAGCAGATCCCAAAGCATTCTGGGATTCAGCACAAGCAAACAAATGGATAATTTATGGGTTCTCTGATGGAGGATTTAGCTGAGGAAGCTTTCTGGGGCCTTTTACTGGAGGAGATTCATTAGCATTTATACAGGAAGGCTTGGAAAGGCCCAGCACTGCCTCTGCTGGCCCATATTGGTGTCTTTCATCATGACACTGCACAAAGGAGGACTTGACAGGCCATCTAAATTAAGGCTGCGTGAGCAAAAATACTCTTTATCTTGGGAAAAGAAAGAAATTACATTAATATATAATGCCCTACATTTAACATTCCCTCAGTACCCTCCCACTTCTGAGATACTGTACTTGGAGATGTGATCATATATTAAACACTGTGAATTCAGGATCTTTTCCATTCTGGCAGTTTGTCTAGAGCTCTTCCACAGAATGTGTTCAGCTTTTGTGCTCATCTCAAAATCGAAATTTATTGGAATGATATATTGGTTAGGATGTCTGGGAAGAGCTGACAATATTGTACTTTTACTCTTCTCTTTTTGTGTTTCACGTACCTGTCAGAGGAGCACATGCACTTTCCTTTGCAGTCAATAAAGAACTAATTAGAGCATAATTAGAGCAACTACTGCTTTTCATGCAGAAAATCATAACACCTCGAGCGTGAGTCACAGGCTGCCTGGTGGAAGATGTGCAGGGAAGTTGGTCTGTGCTTGCTGGGAGTTTTCCTGGAGCTTCTTTCTGGCTCAGGGTTTCAGAATGGGGAAGGCAGGGACAAAGGAGATTGTTTTCCTGGGACAGAGCCACAAACGTTGCTGTGACTCAAGGAATTCATCCTACAGCCCAATTTCTTGGCTCTTCTGTTACAATCACAAAACCTAAGCAATCACAAAATTAAGAAAACTTATAATAGTTCAAAGGAGTATTTTTTTAACACAAATATTTTAGTTGTGTTTTTCAAATACTCCTTACTTTATAATGCTCCAAGTTGCTATGAAACCAAAACCATTTTGTAAAATACAGGACTTAGAGTTTCCTTTTCCTGAAGGAAGGTGAGGTGGATAGACAACAAAAAATTGGGGCCCTTCCCTAAAACTGCCAAAGTTTCTCAGGCTGTCTGAGCTAGATTGGATTTGAGGTGTGTTACCAAGGATAGACTGTGAAAAACCAGCAGCAAGAACACCTTTAGAGGACATGTCTCTCCAGGTTAAGGTGCCAGTCTAGCTCGTGCTACAGAAGAACTCAGTGCAAGCTAAGCCTGGACTAATGTAGGGCAATTTTTCACAAGGCAACCACTTGCAGGGCTGCAGAGATACAGAGAAAAATCCTCATGCTGAGATAGTTCAATTAAAAATTGTCTTACATTTAGCGGGGGGAAAAAAAACTATAAATCCGAGGCAAAAGAGGAAGGGTAAAGAGTAATTAATTTTTTTTAGCTGCATGGTGCTTAAATGTGCTTTGAAGGGCTCTGTGTGCAGAGCAAGAAATTCATCTGACATAGCAATGAATATTTACAGTATTGGAAATTCCATGCAGGGTCCAGCTTTTGTTTCCTGTGGAGACTGAAGCACAGTTTGCTGGAACAAAATAAACAGTTAAGTTGTTCTGGAGCTGTATTTTCTTTCAGTTCCGATAAAAAAATGTATCAGCAAGAGCATAAAGGAGTAGTTTAGGATAAGTGGGCAAAGCCCCAGTTCAGCAATGAACACCCTGCTATTCCAGGGGCTCAGGGGGAGCAGCTTCCAGGACTTTGCCCAGCAGAGATGGATGGGAACTCACTGAAATAACCAGCTCAATCCCTGGGGATCAGTGCCTTGCAATCATCCTTCATGCAGGAAAAGTGACCCCTAAACACTTGGCTAACGGTGCCTGGCCCATGTTCAGTATTAACCTCTGGCAAAGTATTTAACTTCACAAAAGGTTAAAATAATTCCCATTTCCTGAGCAGTGCACCAGTGCATTTTGCCAGCAGAAATGTGCAGGAGTACAACTTATGAGATGAGATTGTGAACAAAAATCATCACAGCACTGAATTGTAAGAAATAATACTTTATTTCAAAGAGCTGAGCAAACTGTATATCTTAACCAAACCACAGGCATTTCTGTCTTTTTAGATATAACTTGATTTTAGGCCAGTGAAGATGCAGTTAAAAATCTGTATTTTAAATAAAAATATAAATGAAATGCACCAGTTAATAGCCAATGTGAACGTGTTACCTTGTTGAAAGAGGTATTTGTCATTCCTGTGGCATCTTTCTGGGAATGCTTAAATAACTTGATAGCATTTCTCCGAGTTGGATTTTATTACAGCTGATTTATGGAGGCTTCCACACAACTTGACATGCACAGGAAAATGACAGGCGAGGGAAAAGAGAGAAATAATTCTTTTTTGCTACTAAGCACTAAGTGATATTACCTTTTTCAAATGAAAAACACCCTCCTCTACTGCCCTTCAGCTTCCAAATGCTCTCTCACAACAAATATATGTTTCCTAATTACTTGCAGGATGAGTTTAGTTGTTAATTATCTGCCCTGAGTCAGCATATTGGACCTTTACACTGGAAAAAAATATTGTTTCTATTTCAGAACATCTCAAAACTCTTTTCTTTGAAGCTGCAAGATCCCTCTGCACGGATTTCATTGCAGTGTTAGATTTACTTCCACTATCAGGAATGTAATTGCACTTCCATGTTAGGATGGAGATCCTTAGAGACACCTATGTGAGACAAATTATAAAATCATTTAATTAACTTTATTGTGATATAACCACAACTAAGAGCAAAGGTTTTAATGCACAGAAAGTTTTCAGCTGGAAGGTTCTGCTTTGTGAGACTGTGACCACGCACAGCTCTGCAACTGTCTGGTTTAAACTCCAGCTTCTTCTTTAACTGTATTCATAGTTTATACGTTTACCAGACCCTGTTATCCTGTATACAAACAGCCATGCAGGTCATGGAATCTTTAGGTTTCATTATGAGTTACAGAAAGTTCTGTTACAGCCCCATAAATCAATGTATTTTCGGCTCCCTCCTCAACCTGCCGTGATGAACCTTCACAAAAATTAGCATTATTGTAATCCTTTCTGACTATAGAGAATAAGAAATAATGCAAAGAACTCAGCTGGCTGCATCAGGTGGGACTCTCCTCCTGTTTTTAATTCATTTTCTCGTGTTTGTTGAAGATGCTTTGAAAGCAGCCTGAGTTAGACCCTGCTCAGCTTCACTGGGGATGCAGCTGGAGCAAAGGGCAAGCCTTTGGAGATGGCTGTAGTGCTGGAGCTCCTTTGTAACCTCGAATTCCCTTCACTCCTGGCAGGACTGAATCCAGCTGGAAATGATGATATTTAAATGTGGATGTCTTTATTCCTTCCGTCTCCTTCCAGAGGGAGGGATCACATAGTGGGAATCCATACAAGAGAAGTGAGGATGGCTTTGGAATTAGTGATGCAGGATGGATTGAGGAGCACGCTGCACTCAGTGGATGCCTTGCTGGTTGCTCCCTGCAAACTGTGTGCACCTTTCTCTCGGGGCTTGTTCTCTCCCAGCTTCTTGTGTGTCATTTGTCAGGGTCCTCTGGAAAGTTCAGAAGTTGAAATGGTCAGAAACTAACGAGGCCAAAGTTCAATCCTTGGGCATCCAGTGCACACTTGGTGGGGCCGTGCCAGGACACGCCTCATTTACAAGCACAGCCATGACCACCAGTGCTTACACTCCGAGTGCAAGTAAAAGCCTGTTGGGGACATTTTGAGCTCTAATTACATACATGAACATCCAATTAATTTAACAAACTAAATGGTACTTTGGATGTACCTTGAGTGAAGTCCTAAGCCAGGCTGCCATGACAGTGATGGGAGCTGAAAGCATTCTCTAGGATCTAGAGATGCACATATTCACCTTTATGAATAGTTATGCTTTCCTTGGAAACACTTGCTTTGCTATTTAGGAAATCCATGGAGAGCCAGGGCATTTATATATGTGTATAATTTCTTCTTCTCACAATGAAAAGACCCTTCCTTTTCTTTAAAAACAGATAGTCTTCACATCTTTGTCTCTTGAAATAATACATCACTATTCGTGTTCCGTGTAATTCTGGAACTGTTTAGTCAGGCTGAATGTGTATCTGTGTATATATAAACCTATAGATACACATATAAAAAATTCAGGTTTTGGTATGCAGTGACTACTTCCACCTTCATAATCCTCAGTGGCAAGTGTAAGAGTTGTTCTATCTGTTGTAGCAAACCATAAGCACAAAAGGATCCAGAAAGTAATAACAAAGATAAATAACTTTGCAATAAAATTTCAGCTCCAGTAATTTCCCATTTATATTTTCTCACTGAATCATGTAGTCCCAAGCAATGCACTTTTTTACGTCTGGGCTGCATCATACAAAGTAATTTTATATCTAATATTTCCCAGTGTGTCCAAAATATAACATCACATGCACAATGCATGACAGAGTGGTCGATGAATTATACAGAGCCTTCAAATAACATCACTGTGACTGTGATTTCATAGGCTTTCTGAGGCAATCAATCTTGCCATATTATGAGGAATGAATTGTCAGTCAGGTTTCTCTTTTATCCTGCCAGGAATGTTTCACAAGCTCTTACTTAATGCTCCTTATTGTTGAAGATGTTTTTCCTGTGTGAAATTATCGATGTGTTCTGTGTGTCTTAAAATTTAGATCTTGGTTAGCACAGCATTTTGCCAGAGTGCATTACCTGAGACTGTAGGGAATGTATTGAAGTGGAAACTTGAGGGAGGAGGAGGTGGAACCAGCAGGAGCAACAAAAGAATAGCTTTGGTACGTGAAGAGCTTGTCTTTGTCTTCCCTAAGTGTAAGTTCTCTTCTCTTCCCCCGTCTCACACTCACTCCTACACACTTATTTAAAATCTGATTTGAAATGACAGCTTTGCCTTGTCTTCCGAGAGCAAACAGAAGAACCTCCCTCTTTTCTCCAAGAGAGTGGCTGGGAGGTTTCTCCCTGTTTTTCTTGAAACAGCTGCAGCAAACAGAAATCCCACACTGGCAGAGGAGATGGCATTTAGTCTTGGTTGGGTTTTTGGGCGATGCTGCAGCGTGTCCAAGTTGGCTGAGTGAGGGCTGTGGGATACCTGTGGATTCCTCACAGCCATTCCTTCCAACCTCGCCTCGTTTCCTTCAAGAGAAGGTGTTTGTCTGTATTTTGAGCAGGTAGAGCCGGGCTCCTCTCCTGCCTCCTTTCCAATAGACAGCTGAACAGATGGCTCTGCACTTCATTATTAATGTTGTCTGCACAGCCAGTCGTGGGGCACCAACACCCAACCGTGGGAAGGCAAACATGTCACTCCTCAAAGGTGGCTCTCGTTCTGGGCACTGGTCACTGAAGTGCCTCCTCATTCTGTAGCACTTGTGCACCTGCAAAGATGTGAAGCCTTTACTGACCACTGAAAACATGACAGGCTCCCAGGGAACTACCTGAGAGTACCTGCTCTCCACCAGCAGATTTCAAAGCGAGGACTAAAAATGACAGGGGGAGAAAAAAACCACAAACAGTCAGAAAACTCTTTAATAAGGATTATTTTTCTCCTAGGGTAAATATAATCTTCAGCTGGTTACAGCAATCTTAGAGATTCCTGAGCCAGAGGAATCCTGTGAGTGTGAAATTCTGCTCAGTATTTACCTAGGCACTGTCATCTCCTTCTTTCTCTGGAGACAAATGCAAATGTGTGGCACAGATTTGAAATATGCCATTAATTACTGAGCACTGCCTCCCTTGCACCCAGCCAATGAATTGCAGGAGTTGTCTGCAGCGTGAGGGATGCGGGGAAATCGTGCCAGCGTGTTTCAGTGTGGAACTTACTGTCACTTCTGGAATCAGTGGTGACAGCAGATGTTAATTCTCTGCTCAGGAGAAGCCTCAGCACTGGGAAGCAGCAGAGTTAGCAAGAACAGCTGTCATAGTTCAGTGCAATCTTAACATTTTGGGGACTTTTATATTCCTGCTTTATTGCAGAGGGAAATTTAACCTTGGAAAGGGGAAACCTGTTGCATCAACACCAAAGAAATAAAGCTAACGCTAATTCTGGTGGATGTATATGATATCCAAAAAAGAGGAATTAATCGGGGAAAAAATTTAACAAGAAAGGAAAAAGCCATTCACAAATTTAATTTATTACATATAAACCAGGGCATGGTGTGGATTAGTATTATACTGCAGTATTTATATGTAACATCTTTCAGAAATGCTTTTTTTATTCTATTTTAAAGACTTCCCCCTCACCTGACTCCAAGGGTTTGTCTCAAGCTCTCAGGATAACACTGCTCAGCCACAAGGTATCTCCTATATTTTGCCAGGGGAATGAGCATTTTAAGAGGAAGGAATTGCTTTCAGTTTGCATATTCTTTGTTGTCATTTCCCTAAACTGGAATAAGCCCCAGTGGTTTCAGTTCTTGCACCATAATGTTGCTCCATGGAACTGGCTGCTGCTGACAACACAACATGTAATTTCAAATACATTCTGAATTGTCTCAGCCTCCCCTAAAATGATGTGGTTCACACTAAGGGGCCACATCCATTAATCTGCAGGATTCAGAAATGAATTCTCCTCTTGTCCCCTCTTGCCACGTGTTGCTTCAGTTGCAGAATTGGCTTAGGAAGTTCAAAGGAGATTCTTTTGTGAGAACAATAAATCAGAAGCTCTGCCACCCAAGTACCCCACAGGCACTGGGGGTGCTGGGGCCAAACCTGCCCTTGCCCCTTTTGGCAGCTTCAGCCTGTGTGTGTGGGAGGAATCCTAAAGGTCAGACTAAATTTGGTCCTAATAAAATCCTAAATTATGTAAAGCTCCAACAAATTAACCCTAACACTGATGGCTTCACTGCAGATGATTTCCTTTATACACCCAGTTATTGAATAGGCAAAGCCCTTGGGAGCAAATAATCTTTGGTGGTGGTGGTAGAGGGGAAGGGACACAGATGTTGTCATATAAAAAGCTATGTAATGATGTAAAATCAGGCTGTATTTTTCCTTTCCTCGTGTATTTTCCTTAATCTGATTTATGCAGTTTACTGAGGAGTGTACATTTTCTCTGCAAAAATGACACACACTAACTCAGCAGGCTTCTGTTTAAGGCCCCTTGTTAGATAGCCAATATTTGGGAGGGATGTTCTGCCCCTCAGATGAGTGGTTTAATACTTAAGAAAAGCACATTTTGCCTTCAAAGTGTGCTGTGTGCAAGAGACTTCTGTTTGAGGAGCAAAGCAAAAAACCAACCCAGATTATTGTGTGTAGAATTCATTTCAGTGACTGGAAATCGGACCTGGATTTTCCCAAAAAGCAGAAATGCCTGTTCAGTTCCCAGCCAGTTGTACAATCCACACAAATAGCCAGGAAAACACACTCCCTGTCATTTTTGAATTATGAATTATTTTTCTGCCTTCTCTTCTTAAATAGTCTTGTAGATGTGCACACATTGAATTAATACTTGGCTCCTAGAACACAATGAGAAAATATTTAAAGTATGATTGAGCTGGAATTACATATTCTTAAGGCTTTTAATCTTGTGCTATGAATTTATCTCAGGTTTATAGACTGTATTTTAAAATGCTTAATCTTCTGTGAGGATACATTTATTTCCAGGGGTTTTTAAAGAGTGGTTCTGATGTTTGAATAGCTTTCATTAAACATTTTGTTTTGATATAACGTTTATTTAAATAATTTATAGTAATCACAGGAACAAAGACACAGTCATGATGTAAGAATAGTTGCATAAATGTCCAATATATTCCAAAATCCTGAATATTTCATACTCTTATTATTGGAATAATATTTCCTTCACAGCAATGACCATGTGCAACATTTATTATATAGTGTACAGTAAGTCATTTTAATATGCACTGGTTTTGATTGTGTTACACCTTGGACTCAGACTTACAATATGATAGGTCTAAAAAATTGCTAATTTGAATATTTGATATTGGGATGGACTCCTGAGCTCAGTGGAAATTATTTAAAGCCATTGGGCACTTCAGAGTGGAGACTCTCAACCCAGTGTAGGAATGTCCTTTTCAGGGGGGCACATTTCCTTAAAGAAACCAATCAATCAAAAGGCATTTTTCCACTGGAAAGGCAGAAGGGACAATTCTCATACACACACAACCAGCTATACATGTAACAGTGGTCAGTGTTTCCACAGTGGAGAATATAAAGGGTCAGAGATCATTTAGCACTCTAATAAACATTTTCAAATTCCCATGGCTGGGAAGTGATTCCAAGTTAAACAGTATCACTTTGCATAATTAAGTGGGGCTTTGTGTTCTCAAATAGTGTCCAGGATCTCCAAACACCTGAATGTATCCCGTTTGTTCCTTACCCTCCCAACTCAGAACTGAGAGGATTCCCTGCTCCTGCCCTGAGCAGGCAGTAAGGAACACACTGAATCCTTGGGGCTGGTTTAAACCCTCATCCCCAAGTACTGACTCCCAGCTCTCCCCTTTTTCACAAGAGTTGTTCTTCATCCTTCTGAGCCATCAAAGCCCTCAGCTCGCCGAGCAGGCTGACACTCCATCAGCTCCAATCCATCCTCTGGAGCTGCTGGCCTGTCACCTTTATTTGTGGCACTATCTCACAGCAGACTCCTCGCCCAACTGCACTGCCTTCCAGGGCCCTTTCAGGACACACCATGGATCTTCCTGGCCATTTCTATGGATCTACATGCTGGGCATTTGCACACTGTGACAGGCAAAGGAGTTCTTCATGGGAACACCTTTTAAGAGCACAGCTTGGGTATTGTCTCACTGAAGGATCTGAGGTGTTTTCTGTTGCTCTGTTTGTCCTCTGGTTTCTGATAAAGGTAGGGAACCCTGAACTTTTTCTTGGTTAGGTTGGAATTATTCCAGTTTCTAGATTTGAAACATAACTGATCACTGGAGATTTCATATGCTAAAACTGACACAAATTTGAATTTCAGCAAAGCATACTTGGTAGCACTGGATTTTTTAAAGTGATAAGAGCTGCTGAAAATCAGGGGCAAAGTGTTTTCTGCCGAAACACTTGCAGACTGCTTTTGAAAAATAGCCCTTTTATAGACATCCACCATTTCATCCTTCACCTTGGCTCATCAGGAATGCTTCACACACCTTTGTCCACATGGAGAATTTTATCACCAGTGTTTAGTTATGAAGAGATTGAGTATGTGAAGGATGTGGATTTTTATTCCTGTTCTACAGTTAGTTACCTCAAAAATTACAGGCTTTGCCTTTCCTAATCCCCACTGCCCGTGCATTCCCTGGGAGCTGGGCATGACTGCAGGGGTGTCACATCTTGGAATGGTTGTCTGTGCACTATGGAGATTGCTGAACACATTCATGACAGTGATTTAACACGAAAACTGAGGCCAAAACCCGTGTTCCCTGGATCCCCCACTCTGCAGTTATGTGGAACCAGGAAGGGTAGGATTTGTCAGTCCTGTGCAGAGCATTTCTGTCTCACAGTTCTCCAAATGAACTCAAACAGCAGAAGTGTGGTGGTAAGACAGATTAGCTCCTGACACCATCTGCCCTAAGTGCTCTGCTTTTGGAGCTACACCAAAACGTTCTGCAGGACAGAGGGGTGTTCATAGTCCTGAGGAAATCAGGTAAAGTTTCACAGGGTCTTGGCCAGGATGGTGTTTCTGGGTGCAGAAAGCAGGTTCTGCCAAACCCTCATTAGCTCAGCACTGGATCTCCTCTCAGCTGAGATTCCAGCCCTGGCCTGACCTCTGCCTCTGTGTTCCAGGATTGCTGGGGCTCCCTGGCATCAGCGGTGCCCACATCTCAGGAGTGCTGCCCAGCCAATTTATCAGCACTTCTTTTCCAAATTCTGACACTGCACACACTTTTGTCCTGAGTTTTTCCCTAACAAACCCCATTTTAACCTGAATCCCAAATACAACAAATGCTGACAATTATTCACATCTATTACATGCAATACCCTCTAAATAATAGTCCCCAGAGAGACCCTTGTAATGTGATTTTAACTCAGCCCATATCTACTAAGATAGGGTGCAAGAAGGAAACCAGATTAATTAAAACTGTTTCTAAATAAGACAGGAGTGGGAAATAGATAAGGCATATTATGAATAATAGAATTGCTGTTTCCTACCCTACAAGGAGCAGCAATACAGATCATTAACATGAACTGGCAGGACCTGTGCATTGTGTTTTATATACTTTGCATTTTTTCTCTGGATATACAGGCTACCCTATCACATTTTAATGACAGTTCTGCTTTTACCACTTTCAAGAATCTCTGAAATATTGAGAGAAAAAATTAAATGCTCATTACATTCCACTGGATTTTACTGTAACTTCAGTCTTTATAAGATTGCCAACAATTTTGTTCTTCATGCAGCAGCCTGTGGGTGGTTTTAAAAAATGCAGCTTGAGCACTTGAGTGGATTGTTGAAGTGCCCAAAGGTGTTGCATCCAGTGTTGAGAACCCAGGAGAAATTCTGACCTTTCTACCTGCAATTGGGTATTTCTTCAGTAATGGATTTTCCCCCCTACTGTTCTGCTTGGGTTTTTATAATAAAGGGAATTCTTTGCTCACACTGGCAAACATTAGTTGCTATAGAAATGTGTGAGTGTTTACAGGTGTGAGATTGAATTGTGCTCCCTCTCTGGGACTAACAGGTTAGTTGTGTTTGTGTGCTCTGGACAGAATAGCCTAGAGCAGTGAGGGTGGAGGGGGCAGGATGCCTTGAGCCATCCGTCTGCCTTTGGCTATAAAGGTAAGGCCCTTCAGCTTTGCACAATTCCTTAGGAAACTTAGGCTATAAGCTCTCCCCCAGTGCAAGCAAAGCACTCAGGGAGCTGGAGATAGGGAGGAAGGAGCACAGAGCTACCAGATATGTGAATGTGTTCCCTGTCCCACCCATGAGGAGAGCACGGAGGCACCAGAGTTCATGGCACATGGAATTGCTGTCCCTACAGAACCATCTTCTTCCATGTCCTTCTGAGAGGACACACAGTGTTCAGACAGATCCTGCAAACATATTCACCCAAACTTTGTTAGGATGGTACTCAAAACATATTTAATAACGTGGCAGAGCTATGTTTTAGTGCCCACCAATTTGTTTCAGGGCTCCACCTTTGATGGGGAAATGCAGTTGTATCCCCACATGGACACAGGATCAGGGCACAGAGGAATCTCCTGGTACTTGTGTGTGCTGGAGGACAGGTTGATCTCCCATACCTGCCCACTCCATTGCCCATTTCAGCTTTAATGGCAGTAACTTACTGTCAAATAAAAAATTCCTTTATTACACAATCATTCTTCTAAGTTCTTCGGGCAAAAAAATGTGATTGATTGACAAAGCCATCACTTTTAAACCACCCTATCTGTTTAATGTCCTAACTCTGTGTTACAAATTATACAAACCAGTCATGTATAATTCTAGCATAGTGATTTTATAACCAAATTTGTAATAACTTTAATTTTATAAAACTTTGAATCAATCTCTTTACTGCACAGGAGCTATTTCTTTAAAATAGTATGAGCTGAGGTTCTGGTCCTGCAGAGCAGTTAATCAGGTATTTAATTCTTGTACACTGAGTTGTAACAAAGAGCTGCTCTCAGTCTGTAAATGCCCCATTAAATCATATTTAGGAAAAAGTAAGAGTATGTGAGCAGGAAAAAGTGTGTCCTCCAAGGATTTCAATACTCTAACGGATTTATATGCTTGACTTGGCTGTACAAGGTCACCTCATCACTGAATTCCTGTTTCAAATATAAGCCTACAGTGGTACATTTTATTTAAGGGAAGCTGTGGAAATAGCTGTACCTGTTCAGACAGCTCAGCTGAGCTGAGGCAGTTGCACTGATCAATTCATGGCCACAACTCCTCTCCTCTCCTTGGAAAGAACTCAGCTTTACCAAGGTGTCTCCCAGCCAAGCCACAGGGTCAGATGTTGCCTTCCCACCAGAGAGAGAACAGCAGGATTTCTCTCGCCCTGCTCTGGTTGGTTGCCCTGTCACTTTTACTCATGCAAGCCACGAGGCAGAGGGTTGGGGGGAGCCTTTCTCTTCCTGAGGAGACACTTGGGCTTTGGGAACTTCCCCCACCACTGTTCTCACCTTCTAGTTTCTGACTCTGGCACTTCTCCTTGTCCTGTGAGGCTGGGAAGGATCTGGGAATGAGCAGGGAACACCTCGATCCCACCTCGCTTAGAGCTTTGTAAACAGCAGAGTTTCCCACTATGGAGAACTGGGCAGCTCACACACCAGGGATCTAAACTGTTGAGTTTGGGATTTCGGGATCTGGGGAGCCACAAGTTGAAGTTTTGCTCCTGCATCACTTTACATGTCGTCAGTGAGGCACTGAATGGCACCAGCAAGGTGGGAAGCTGCAGCTCCTGGAGTTCCTGGGATTTAGTGGGCTCACTTGGTGTTGCTCCCAGAATGTAACACTTCCATGTCCACTCCCACACAGGCATAAAAATAAAATGCAACGTCTAAAGCAGTGGAACAAATGTAACTGGAGTCTTGGTATTTAAATTCATCTTTTTAAGTTAGGGGTTTTTTTTCATATAAAAACTAAGAGAGTTATGTGAGGAAATTCAGTTTTCAAAGAGCAAAATGCCATAATTTGTTACACAGACAAATAGAATCTTTTCCCTTTTTCTTAGTTTAAGTAGGCCAACAGCATTATCCGAGTTTGGCAGGAAAAGAGGTGAGGGAATTTTGATCTTTGGGAACAACTTAACATTAAAAATGCTGTAACATGCCAGTTGATACATAGATTGATTTCCTTTTCCCCCCAGTCAGGACTTTTCTACTGCCAAACTCCCAGCAATGACAGAAATGCAACAGTGCCATCTCTAGGACAGACTGAGTCCCCTTCCCTGTGGGATGTGACAAGGAAGTTCAGGAGCAGATGACAGAGGATGGCAGTGAATTCCCCCCCAGAATTGTGCAGAGAACCACGATGATGGCAAAGCAAAAGGGCTCGTGTGCTTCTGGTTTTTCCCCTTACTGTGAAGTCTGAGGAGTGTTTGGAGTCTCATGGGGGTTTATCTTCCCTGATCCCCCGGTCTGATTCCCAGCAGTAAGAACAGCCCTGCAGCTTCCCAGTGTTTCAGGAAGCAGCCATGGATGGCAGGGAAAGGAAAGCCCAGGCTTCTTTTTCACCTTCAGATACAGCTGACCCACACAAATACTGTGGGACTGACGTGATTGTACACCCTCCCCATCCCAGCTCTGGTTTCATTACATTTTCCACACCATCACTTTAGTTTGTTCAACAGGAAAAGCAAAATATCTGCATTAGAACACCAAGGTATTGGATCAGTTCTGTCAGAAATATTTCTGTTCATTTTCTTCTAGTATCATTTTAACATTTTCCACAGGGAAGGAAGATGATACAAATAATCTCTCATTTAATGTGTTTGGGAAGAAACAAACTTTGTGGGAATTCTATTCAAGGAGGAGAATTTCTCCCTTGCCTCTCTGGCTTAAGAATTTGCTCCTGGCAGCTTTACAGACAGAATTATCCACGCAGTGAAATCCTGGGACTCCTCTTTCTTTACCTGCTCTAATCTACATCCAAGAACAGTATGCATTCCTTACAGTAGTTCATATTGTCGGTTTTATTTCAAGAAGGATCATGAGAGAAAGATTAATGAAAGGAGAGTTGTCTCAATGACCCTACAGAGGGAGTATAGAGTAAGGCAGGAGAGTCAAAGTCAAAAGGTGAGACCAAAGAACTATTTCATAGGTTCTTTTACACTGCAAAATGTCCTTAGAAACAGTGAACTGTAAATGTTGTATGAGACATCTTAATACAGACAAAAAGATTCTTCTGGATCGTTACTCCTCTCCTTTCAAATATTGCCAAAGCAACATTTGCTGCCTCTCCTGTTTACAGAAAACTCTGCTAATTTGTTTGAGGAGTAAATATTTTAAAAAATTAAATGCATTCCTTATATAAAACTTGAAAAATCTGAGGGCTAAGAGCCTTCCTGTTTAAAAGCAAATACTACCATAGTCCATCTCCTTCATTTTAAACACTTTCTATTTTTAAAAAGAAAAGCTCTTGATCATTTCAGCTCATCAGTCCATAATAGTCATTCCCCAGTTCAACAGGGCACTGTACAATGAATATGGAATATTCTTGTAGAAGTTCTTTCCTTGAAAAGAAGAGCAGAACAATTTGTTTATAGATGACTCCTATTCTTCCAGCCTTTTCCTGCCTTTTTCTCCTGTCCTTTTCCTTGAGAAAAGCATATTGGTTTCTCCTCAAAAGTTTCTATATCTCCTCCTTGCTCCTATCAAAATTCTCTTCAGTGAAAACACTTTTAATTTTCTGCCATCACGTGGGCCAAGGACTACTTTAGTCTTTATTTAATATCTTTATTATTGAGCCTTGGGATCGCAGTCCCTTCTCTTTTCTTTTTTCCTTTTTTCCCCCACACAATCCCCCAAATTTTCTGGTCACTACCAACAGGTTGTTGGATCAGAGAGCTGATTCATCTCTGACACTGCTTACGTTCCATCCAGTTCTGCCCCATCTCACCACCAAGAGTTGCCTCTCATTGACTCATCTCTAATTTAAAATCAAAGAAAAGGCAGAAAAAAACCCAGTCTTTACACTTGTATCTTCTGCCTGATTTTAAGGACGCAGGGAAAGCTAATTCAGGATTATTTTGCTGTGTGGAATCCTGGTTTGACTTCTGACCACACCTATGTGGGAGAGCTTGAGACCCCCCAGCCACACCCTTGATACAGGTGCCATAGTTTGTTGTGGAAATGGGGAAGTGGGAGGGCTCCAGCCCTTAGAAAAGGACAATGCTGATTTCCCCTGGCTGAAGGATTACATTAATATCCTCTGCCAGTAACAGATTAAAGTGTTGGGAGTACAAAAGTGCCATAATGAGCTCAATAAAACAGAACTCTTTGGTGCTGCATTAATATATTAGAGCCACTCCCATCTACCATTTTAATGGTACTCGGGCTGTGTGCTGACAGGGCTTGTCCACAGAATGGATGAGTTAATTGTTCCTTCTAATTGTTTTATTTCCGAACTGGAGTTCCTTTCAGTCTTTCATGACTTGCTGGATTTTGCCAGCCTTCCACGCTGACCGATGTGGGACTTTGGGAGTGTTGTGGTTGATCTCTGTCTATAATCTCATCTCTTTCCAAGCTGATGGTTCTGTTTCTACTGTGACACTTTGTCCATTTATTTAAAATGTTTCTGCACAACATCTGTCCCCATTTTCTTTTGCTTCATCTTTTACTCCAAGCTGTCTAAGCGCTCGTTTGTCACTTGGTTACGTGCCATGTTTTCATCACGATGCTTAGTGGTGCATACAGAGGCAGGAGCAGTCAAGTTGTACCTGAGGAAAACATTTGTACTTGTTATTGACAGTAAAATGTTATTTGGACAGTTCTCCAAACACATTTGTGCTTAATTGCCATGTGAATTGTGGGTTTGGTGTCAGCTGACGGCGGAGGAGCTGACCAGGGTAATGAAGTCCCGTGAGACTGCAGGGTAGGAGCTGCTGGGACCAGGGGCTCCATGGCTGTGCAGAGGGGCTCGGGCTGTGTGCTCTGCACATCCCACCCCTTCTCCTTGCCTGGAGCCCCACTGGAGTACGAAGTTTACCCCCATGGAAAGCTGCAGGAAACCCTGGGCACACAGGTTTGCCCAAGGATTTGGTGGCCAGGATGGAGCAGGTCCTTCCTGGAGCAGGTGCAGTGACTGGATGGATGAACAATGATTTTAAATGCTGTTGACATCCATAGTCTTTAACCCTCAGGAAAAGCAGGTGGTGATTGTGACATGTCTCTGTAGCCTCTGTGGGATGATCTTTTTTAAATGTATATTTTCATTTTCTTCCTCTTCTCTGAGGGCTTCCAGGTATCACTTTGAAGGACAGTGTGCCAATTGAAGCATCTAAACAGTGTCGTGTGACAGTTAACTACAAGTTTGCTGCAAATGTGGAGTAGAACACAGGACGTTTGATGAACTGTGCTCAGATCTCATTGAGGCCCCTGTGGGATATTTTTACTATAATATTTGCAGAGTCCATGTAGTGCTTAACACTCTGCTGTGTCCACTCAGTCTCCTCTAGACATGAATCTCTGGCATTTTCAGGGTGTACAATGTTTCTTTGATCTCAGGATGTTCTGCTGACATAATGCTGGTACTTTTAGGTGAAATACTCATTTTCTTGGAGTAATTTGAAAGTATAAAAGAAATACATCTAGACCATGGCAGAGAAAGCTGTAACAGTGCATCATGCTGACATAGGTGAATGCAAAACTCCATTTCTTCCTTCTTGTCTTGCATACAGCACATCCTACATTGGTTTCCACTACAACATTTCATGTTGTTAAGCTCTCCCAAGAGCTCACAGACCCTCAAATAGGAAAGGGAAACATTCTGTACTTGTATTTCTATTTTACTTGGATTAATATGCCTTCAAAATCTCTACACTTTAATTCTATAATTTCAGTACCTGTAGGAGACATCATCCATGAAGGGTATTATGTGTCTTTCAAAGGGTGAAGGACCCATAACTCACAAGACCCTCAGGTATGAATGAATTATGAAGGACTTTCTCATGACTGAAAGAAATGTAATCACTTCTCAGGGGTGAGGTATTTTATTAACTCCAAAAAAACTCAATTTAATCTCTCTTAAAATAATGTCTATTTAAACCCCAGTGTTTGCCTCTAAGGGCAAAGGGTGAACTAAGATTCCAGAGTCATCAAAGCACCTCCTGCTCCATAATCAGTCTCAGGAAGGATCTTCAGGTTTACAGGGGTGCAGCTGTTCCCCAGAACATCATAAATCCCGAGGTGTTGTGCAGCTTTGAGAATCAGGCCCCTCAATGTGTATCTACAGGACAGGAGTAGTTTCCCAGTACCAGATAATTTAATCTCCACTGCAAGGTGACATCTCCTGCAGGATTGTTGTCAATTATCTTGAAAAGCATTCCTCCAATTCTGGTTGCTCCTGCACTTAAATGACACAGAGTGGGTGTAAACCTCTCCTGCACCTGACTAGCATTGCTTTCCATGTGATCCGTAGTAATGAAAATCCCCAGGAGAGCAGACAGAGCCCTGAGCTCTGCAATCCCCCCTCTGCCATGCCCCGCAGGGATGTGTGTCCATCCTTGGCTGCTGCAGGGGGAAGGCTCCCAGCGCTGCCAGCAGAGGCACCGAGCACCTCCAACCCTCCTCTCGAGTCCCAGTCTGCCCAAGCCTGCCTAGAGACGTGATTTACAACACCTTGCACAATCTGTGCGGATTAGGAAGAGAAATCTCCATAATTATCTAGGCTTGCTGTTATTTAAATATTTACCAACATTAAACACCAAAGGGGCTGTGCAAATGATCCAGGGGATTCGGATTGTTCTAAGCTAATATCTGTTGTACGATATTATGCAAATTGCATAAACTTTATTTTGTTGCTTCTGCTCTGAGCAGCGTATCCCAAGGCAGCTATTCACTAACTTGAAACAGATAAAGTTTTAATAATAAATAGTGATGATGAATAAGTTAGAAAGTTTGTGCAATGCTAATGTACTTGTTGGCCCCAGGGTAGTTTATTAGATAAACAAGTAACATTTTATAAGTTGCCTGCACAGAAGTGGCCTTTGTTTTCCAGGAAATGTTTATATGATGAATTATTTGGAAACATTAGGTGTTAACGAACAAATTGTGTTCACTTTCAGTTTGCCACCACTTTCCTGAGGTTTAAGATTCAAACACCAAAAGTCTACATCTGTTTTGCTTTATGCGAATGGCAGGAATGAGAAATTCAGCTTCACTCTGGGCTGAGGGGAAATGCAGCTTTCCTAAACCAAGGGATAGAGCTGTGGCTCTTTCCACTGGTGTTCAGGCCATTTCCAGGACTTAGGATCTTGGAGACAGGAAAAATTATCTAAACCAGTCCAAGGAATACAGGAATCCCAGTATGCCCATGTTATATTCCTGGCTACTTGACAGTAGTCACCCAGGATAGATCAGCTGAAAGTATTGATATCACTGGGAAAGAAGTCCTGCTAACCAGAGGAATGAAGCATAAACAGGCTTATTGAACCAGCACATGGCAAGGAAAAACCTGCCAAATCTATTAATGACTCTTCCCACTTCATGCAGTGCATTCCTGACCATATAGGGCTCTCTGTTCCTAAAGTACTTTTGGAGCATCTGCATTGTAGTTCTGTTCAAAATCCCCCCAGTGATACATCAGCTCTTAATAAACTCCAATCACCATAATTTAGATCTCTGCTGATCTTTTTTTAATGTAAATAACAACCCAATTTCCTCTCCTTGCCGGGAAGGAGCAGATGGTGCACTGGTGAGAGGGGTCTCTCATTACATTTCCTTGCATTGTGCAGCCCTGGGCTCTGCTCTGCCTGCTCGGGGCTGCACTGCTGGGAGTCACTCAGGGGAGCACTTAGGACATGGCACATGGCTGCAAGATTTTGGGGGGAAAACTGATGGTTCTGTGCTGGCTGCCTTAGTTGAGAGCACCCATCACCAGTGCCTTCATCCCTCCCTCCCCTGGTGTGGCTGGATGGGTCTGAATCCCTGCAGAATTGGCAGGAATAGAAAGTCTGCAAAATGAATCAGAAAAGCAAACAGGTTTAATGGTTAGAATTTTGCACTGCAGGAAACAAGTTTCCCATTTCTGCCTCTGCCCGTTTCTTACCACTAGTTGAGGCCCATCACTTGAGTGCTGTTGGGCCCAAGTCATTGGGGGTGTTTCTTATGAAATTTGTAGCAGAAATCACAGTTCAATTTTAAAGAAAATACTTTCAGACTCATAGAGGAGAAGTAACATAAAAAATCCTTCAATGGTTGTACATCAGCATCCCTGTGCTCAAATTTATTTCAGAATGAAGTATAAAGAGATGTAATAAATAAGGAAAAAAACACAGATTAAGGTTTTAACACTCAGAAACTCTTTCAGCTTCATAGACTTCGGTGAGTTTGGGCACAGTTTTCAGGACAGTGAAGGAGATTTTACCTTGCTATCAGGTCCCTATTTCCCCAAATTAATTTGATCATTGAGAGGAGTGGCTCATGCATGCAGGGATCCCACATGCAGCCTGCTCTACCTCTATAGGAAACCTCTTTTCTCACCCCCCTATTCTGCACTGAGGTCAAATTCCCGGGGTTCAGATTCCTGCTCTGCACAGAGAGTGACATTGGGCTTAAAATTTAGCCATGAGATTTCTGTGAAAGTAGGAGCAGAAATTGGGGTTGGAAGTATTTTTAAAAAGAAAAACTTTAACAGTTGAGGAACTTGCTATGAGGACTTGTGGAATATCACTCCAGTGCTTGTCAAGTGTCTTTCTCCTGCTTGAATTTTCCACATTACTGGGTGTTGCTATGATACATCAAACCTGCTGGTAGCAGCACAAACACGACTCATTTCATGGGCAGGGGATCCCGTGGCAAAGACTTATCAGAGCGGGAAATTAGAAAGATGCTGTTCCTGAGAGCCATTAACATGAGAATGCACTTAAATAGCATTTAAAATAATTTACCCTTAGAAGAAAGTAGAAACAATTCTGTAACAGAAAAGCAGAAACCATCTTTCACCCTCTTTGTGCAGTAGATGAGCATTAAAAATTTCTTTGGAAAAGGTTACATAGCCAAATTGTTTTAGTTCAGGCCTTGTGGAAGCTCTGATGAAACCCAAAACTAATTATGCACTTCCCCCTCCATTCCTTCAGCATTAGTCCGTGTTGGTAAAAGACATATCACTTTCATTCATCCATCTTCCACATCCTCCCAAACACATTAAAATACCCAATTAAAGTCCTTTATTTCTGGAGTGAAAGGTCCATTAGTTTGCAAATTTCTGCAGAACAGCTGAGCACACTAACTTGTGTTTTGACAGTGGAGAAAGAGATGTTCTTCAGGAGATAATGAACCAGAGCCTCCCCAGATATGTGTCAAAATAATAGTTGAGCAGGAGAGGAAAAGCCATGGAGGGCTTGGCTGTTGAAGGGGGGCAAATGGCATTTTTAATGAAATTAAAGTGGAATTTAAAAGGTTAAGCAGAAACTGAACAATGAGCTTGCAGCAGAACCAGCAGAAGATTCCTCAAGGGGTGGCACTGACAGCGGCTGAGTGGATGCTGGGTAAGCTAAAGCTGCACCTCCCAACTGCTGCACCTTCCAACAGCCCTCTGCTCTTCAAATATGGTCCCTGGGCTTCATTTCTGCTCTGTCACCTCGAGCCTCTCCTCAGCTCACCAGGAACACTGTGTGCATGGAGTTTATCCAGCACTGCAGCTCTGGGAGACACCTGGCTTGGTAACTTCTAGCAAGGAGTGTACTCAATCCTGAGTTAAACAATAATTCTCATGGTTTAGGAGGTTATAATTTAACAAAAACAACGTAATTCTGTGAAATAAACATGTGTACATGTTTATATAGGCTTTGTGCTAGTAGATACAAGACAACAAAAAGCTGCAGTTCTCTTTTGTAATGTTCCTATTAATTCCACTTTCTTCCTGTAAACAAAAAAGGTTTGTTGGGCTTTGTAATGTAAAACATCCCAATCTTTCTGTGGCCTCAGTGGGAGGAGATTGTTTAGACACATTTTCTGAGTGTCTGTTTGCATCAGGCTGCTGAACTCCACCAAGAGAAAAAGGACTTTGCAATCTTCCTCAGGGGATTCACTCACAGCCCCAGGTTTGGGCTTGGAACTCCCATTGTTCCCACTAGGGAGATGCACCCTTGGAATAGCCGATAACACCTGAGTTAATGCTGTATGAGCTGTGCTGTGTGCATTGAATAAATCCCTTATATAATTGCTCCTTTCTGTCAAAGCAAACCAAACATGTCCAACCCCAACACCCTGGTGGGAGCCTTAAGGCTCTGCTTGAGTGCAATTTGCATTTAGGAAGACTCAGCCCTGACAGGCCTTGCATTTGGAAGCACCACAAGACAAGTGCACTGGGGAAAAGATCCAAGTTGGCACATCTTAGCACTGATGCTGCAGTGAAAGCTGCAGTGTGGCACTGCCCTACCTGCAGCACAGGGATGTAAAGCCACTTCATCAGGTGCTCTCCAGAGACATGCTCCATTACTGGCCACATCCTTGTTTCCTGGAGTTTAAACATGCAATGCAAAGGAGCAGGTCAGGCTGGGGAACAGATCACCACATTTCAGGGCATGAAACTGCTCCAGATGTACTTTGCAATCTCCATAAATGCAATTAGCACAGCTACTTTCATAGAGTTCCTGCTGCAGGAAAAGACATTCTGCAATCTTTCACTGGACTGTCTCTTCAAATACACTGGCCTCTCCAAACATGCCTGTACACTCACGAGGGGAGAAATTCAGAAGGCAGTGTTTTGAAAGAGAACCTCCTGAACTTGTGCATGGAAAGATTGAAGAGCAGGGAATAATTTATACTTGGTAACGGTACACTGGTTTCAGCACATACTGGATAAAATATTGGCCATATATCTTTCATGAGTGTTTCATTACAGTTTCTTATCTTCAAATGATTCTGTTTCTTAGAAAGACCTTTTTTTTTTTTTCCTGGTGGAATGTACATGTGAATTATTCCTCTGCTAGCGTGGTTTGCATGAAAACAATGCTCTGGTGCTTGTAAAGTGCTCTTGTGATGGTTCTAGAAAAGTCCAGAAGGGCCTGACATTTGGATTTGCATCCAACAGACCATCCAAGAGGAGGTGCAGATGAAAATTAGTGCATTACAAAATTCTGATGTCGTGGTGAAACAACATCCTTCCCTGCACAAGAAATGTGATCACATGTGTGATGTGGAAACTCCAGGGCTGCACATCAACCAGCCCCTGCCTCCTCCTGGGCTGCTCTAAATAAATGATCACAGCATTGGGCTTCAAACAACCCGGCTTTGGAGAAGGGCAGAGCAAGGCAGGGTGATGCTGACACACAAACATTACAAGAGGCTCTTGCCTCGACTCAGAGGCAGGTTTTTACTATTAAACCAAAATAACTCGTTAGTGGAGCGCTGTTCCCTGGTGGCCACATGAGGCTCTTAGGGCTCTCTGAATAATTGATTTATTCTTTGTGGTTCAGCTACCAAACTGAGGGAAATATAAATTCTGCTTGAATTGAACCTAAATAAAACTACTTTTTTTTTTTTTTTTTGTTTCCATGGAATACTGAAGGAAGAAAAAACGGTTTTATTTCCACCCATGACTGTTTGTTCAAGACTACTCAGGTGCAGGTTTTGAGTGCTTTAGTATCTGCTCTGCCTGCAGGGCTGAGCATGGGGCAGGACACTGGCAAGGGGACAAAAAGGGGATTAAACACCATTTGGAGAGGGTGTTGGAATGGGAAGGTGGGTGGATGGGGACAGGTGAGCTGGGAGACCACACAGTTCCCAGGGAGCTGCACAGAGCAGCAGCACTGCAGTGAATATTTTACTGTTCAATTCTGTATTTTGTTATTGTTTTATCTTTTGAAGAGCACGGCTTTCCTTCAGAAGAGGCTGCTCTGTATTTGGATGCTGTAGCAGTTTGTTGTCTCTATTAACTTGCTAAAGCTGCTGTATTGACCCTGGGCCTGAGCTGATCCCAGGGCTAACACACCAGCCCTGACACTCTGGTGGGTGCCAAAAGTGGGGTGTTTTTGTGTGCTCACAGCTTTAGGCACTTCTTATAACCTGAAAACATCAATGCAACATCGGGGTGGAAAAGAGGATTGCAATCAAGTTATTGATTAATTTTCTATATAATTTTGAAGCCAAGTCTGAACAGACTTTTCTCAGTTCATTATCTCAGGTAGAAACTATGACAAGAATATCAAACAGGTGTAGATGTGATTGATTTCTGAAAACTCCTCTAAAAGAACATCACATGGCAAGCTGTTTCCTAGGACTCTCTAAAGAGCAGCAATGATGGCATTAGCAGGAGATCTGCAGTTACTGCAAGTGCTTCATGATAGAAAATTTGCTCCCAGACAGTTTCTTTTAAGCAGGTGATCAGAAGTGTGTGGCCTTTGGTGTAGATTGTGAAAATGGCAATAACCATAATCACCTCTATCAGAGAACTTCATGTCCACAAGGCCATATTGTCATTTTGATGGTGCAGGAACAAAGCAGGAGTCGAGACAGAAAGGTCAGCAGAAGGAGGTTAAAGCAGCACTGGTTTGGGGCCAGCACAGGCAGGCTCTCATTGATCAGGCCCACATTGCAGCTTCTGCCTGCAAGGCTCTTGTGTCCCCAGAAGACAGAAAACCTCTTTATCCTTCAAAGTGTTGCTCTTCTGAAAAAGTGGCTCTGTAGGGAAAACTCTACCTTCTTGTTTGAGGAGTTCTGAACCTAGCTGAAAGGCAAAACATCTATGTCCTTCCTTTTTAATACTGGGTTTAAGAGAATATTAAATGGAAAAAGGCACATTTCTGAGCCAGCAAACAGAGCCAGCCAGATTATCAAGCTGGCCTGGTTTGATCTGAGTCATAAAAATGACAGTAGAGAATGACTTGCTGTTCACTGCCTTGCAGTGTTTACTTAATAATGTTTGCATGGTTAGGGAGTTAGGAATTAATATCCAGCCTATTATGGGATGTTACAGTACGGTCCTCCCTTCCTCTTCATCTCCCTCCCTCCCCCTGTTGACTCTTACAGTCCTGACAACTTCCAAGCCACTCCTCCTCTGGATCAGCTCTCACCTCCCTCTTCTGTATGGAGAAACAAGGAAATCAGAAAAAACACAGCACTTGAGTGAGACTGGGACAAACCTTTGGGCTTTGGTGGCTCATTCCACACCCCTGACACAAAGCAAAGGACTGTTTCAAAGTTAGATATTTCACCCCACATAGGAGTCTCGTTCCTTGAAATCCAGGTCTTCCCTTGCACTTCCCAGGCTGGAAGATCCACAGCAGGAACTGAGCATCGGCCACTCCAACATTTGCTTTTCATCCTGCTGGTAGGAAGGTTTGTATGGTGGCCTTTCCATGACATAAATATTAAATGTTAATGTGTAAGCTCCATCTGGAAGGCTCTTCATTCTCAAATTCACAGCTCTGTTTCCTCCCATAACAACCAACATCAGAGATCATTAAATCAGAAGGTTTTTATTTAGGAACACTGAGAATGTAACCTAGAGTAGGAGCAATATGCAGAACAAAAATTAAGGAGTAATGTTTTATTGCCCAATTTTTTTTTATTGCTGCTTATCTATAAGAAACAAGAAGATGAAATCATAGTAAAACAATTGCCATACCAAGTTCACACCACTACTCATAAGCACAATGATGCAAATACCCCATTCCAAGGGATGCTGGTGCAGAATTCCAGTGCCAGAGTGGCTGGGGAGCGGCAGGATAACCAGAGTACACGTGGTGGCCTTAGGAAAGAGGAATATTCATCATTTTTTGGTTGCTTTTGTAAAATACCGTTTTCTTGAGGGAGGAAACTCTCACCCTGATGCAGATTTATCATTTATCTTTGTAAAAAGTGAGTCTTCTGAAGGTATTACAGAAAACTCCTGATTTTCCCATAGCCACATTTAGCCAACCAGCTGTGCAAACCCTTCCCAATAAGAGATTAGATGTTCACATGAGCAGCCAGAACTCTGGAAATGAAAGGAAATATAAATTAGACTAGTGGTAAAAAAGGGACATTTCTCAGGCCCCAAGGGCTGAGACCTGATCACATTCTGGATGTCAACCACCTTTTCTTCTTGGTTTTGGGAAGGGGCTTGAAAGATACTAAAAGCAATATTGTTTCCTCCTTGTTTACAAAACTATTATAACTCTGGAGATGTCTCCAAGTTGTCTTTCAAAATATTTGAATGTAAGTTACATACAAGCTAGAAAGAGTGTTTTTGAAAAAGCTGAGGCTAAACAGAGCATGTGTTAGGTGTGGTCACTGCTCTGCTGTGGAACCCAGTCCCACCACCTTTTAATCCATGTATTTCTTATCTCTTATTACTTGCATTTAGAAGCAGAATCAATGTGGGGGTGTTTTTCCTCTTGTTTTAAGCCCTTCTCTTTACAAGCACAGAGATTAAATAGGAAGCCTCTCCTGCTGCTTTTCCAGTGGATGGATTAGGAATGGCTCAGGCTGTTTTTTCCTGGAATTCCTGGCCCAGCTGTTGCCTTTACCATACATCCCAATCCCATTAACCACGACACGAGCACAGTGCCCCATCAGGAGGATGTTTACCTGAAGGCCTGGGAAGAGATTTTGTCAAGATCAAAAGTAATTACTTTGTAAAGTTCATTTCCCACCCCTCCTCTCTTCTCTGCAAAATAAATTTTGCAGGAGGATGAAATATGGATGGGCTGTTTGTATCCATCACTTTTAAATATTAGTGCTCGCCTTAGACATCTCTTTGTTGGCTAAAAATCACTTGGGTATGTTATTCCAAGCTGAACTGAAGGAAGACTCTTTTTGTCATCTTGTATTGACTGAAGCAAAGGGAAAGAACTATTAATTTTAGGGCTAATATATCTTCCCTCTAAATGGCTGCACCTTGTAAACGTTTTTGCTAACAAATATTATTAAAGTGCATATCTGATTCAAGCATTATTATGCTTTATTAAAGTAAATACACTAAATTACCTGCAAGGATACAGAATGGCACATCATTTCATGCAAGTAACACATTTTAAAATTGCACTCACCTTCCATTTAAAGACCACCTGGAAATGCAATTTTCCTCCAAATTTTTGGGGTGATTTCATTCCCAAAGGCACACAAAGGCATCAATGACCAGTCTCCAGTGAAGTTTTCTTCCTGCCATGCCCTGGAAAAGCAGAGAAAGAATTGGGGAAGTTTAATTCCAGCCACCTTTTTTCCCCTCTTTTTGAAGTTTAAGTCAAGTGGAAAAGCATCTCAGGAGGAGTCATGACATGATCAGAAATTACACGGTAGAAAAACCTCCTCCCAAAACACTGGAAGGTGCTTTGACTTCATTGTGCTGTTGTTTTGTTTCCTCTGACTTCTCTCATTCTCATAAGTCTGGAGTTGTTTTACTCTCTTCATGGAGCAGTATTTCTCTGTATTTGTAAAACAAAGGTGACATCTCTGCTTTAGGATTTTCCATGCAGAATTCCAGCGTTTGGTTTGCACTTTAACAGATTCAGACGAAGGTACCACAGCAAACCTGACCCTACAGGGTTTGTAAGGGCTTGTCCTTTTTCCCTTCCCTCCAAGTCAGGCATTGTTGTCTAAGATACAACCAAAAATGCCACTGAGGGAGGGCCAGGAGGGTATTTTATGTGTGAACTTCCTTCACAAACAGTTTCAGAGAGACTTTCAAAACCACTCAAACCATGGAGGATTTTGCACACGTTCTGTCTTATAACAAAAGGATCACCCAGAACATTTGTTAACCTGGCTTGGTGTGACAAATTCAAAGTGTTTGAAAGTCTCTCAGGACAGTTCTTTAAAGTGTGTTTTGCTCTCATTTTCATTAAAGAACAAGGCTGCTGTTTGAAGATGAATCCTCAGCTGGAAAGTTGATTTTAGTTTTAAATGGAGAATCGACAGATTTTCTTCAATTAGGTTTTGGCTGCAATCCATCCTCGTCTATCAACCTTTCCAGAACTGCAGTTCCCTCATCTCTGATCCTTTTCCCTTTGAATACAAGGGTTTGAAATTAAATAAACAATGTGTGACATTCAGGAAAAGGTGGACAAATGTAAATTTTACAGCAAAGGGGGAGAGTTTTTTAACTGGAGAGTGAAGAGTGCTGAGGAATGGTCTGTCAGAGCACTCTGTGCTTCCAGGATCCAAATATCCTCAGGGAAATTTGAAGCCTTGCCATGCTAGATATCCACACCCAGAAATACAATTTTGTTTGCACAAGCATTAATTAGCAATTTTGGGAAGGCTTTCAGCAAGGCCAGGGATCGACTGGCACATTGAATTCATCCCTTGCCAGGAAGTGCTCTGTCTGGGCAAAGCAAACACTCTGGGCACACTCTTTGCTGAGTTGAAAATTGCAGTCTTCAGTGACCTCCAGTCTGGGGTGGGTTGCACTGGGGGTTGTGGTGGGACCTCGTTTCTAGGAACTGAGCCCAAGCTCTAAGTGCCTTAGGCAGCCATTCCTTGCAGCTAAAGGTGTGGACACAACATGGGTTGAATTGCCAGGAGAATCTGAGTCTTTCTTCAGCAAATCCTTTTTCCTCCCTTGTCTTTCTCTCTCGTGAGCAGTAAACACTTGCCCAGGGATGAGGAGCAACACAGAGCTAAAAGTGCCAATTCCATGCACTTCCCTCCCTTGTTGTTAACCAGTCCTGGAGCTGCTTGGCTGGTGCTTGGCTGAAGCTCCTGCAGGGAGCTCCTTGTCTCAGCTGCCTCCCTCACTGCACACTCATCCATCACCTCCTCTGTTTGCTGCTGACAGAGTCATCTGTCCAGCCTGAAGGGAAATGCTTTCCCCTCAGTCATTACATGAATTCTTGTGGCAATAACGTTCCGAGGAGTCTTTTACTGGGAAATAAAAGGCAGGCTAAAATGTCACAGAACTTTATTAGACAATCTAGACTTAATTGCAGATGAGTTGGTGCACTCATAAAAGATGATGCAATGTTTCTATTAACTCCAACATATGGTAACTATTCATGGGAGGACAGCAAATAGAGATATCACTAAATGTTACTCCAAAATGGGCAAATTAAGAAGATGTTTTTTTTTTTAAATAGTAACTTCTAATTCGTTAATTACTAGTGAGAATTTATGTACTACTAGAAGCTTTCAGAGGACACTCCTTATATAGAACTGTGATGGGAATTTGATTATTCCTTTGAAGGGATCTGATTATTTGGAATATTTGCCCATGCTCTGCCATGGGAATGGGCAAAGAGCTCTGTTTCCCGAAGAGCTGCAGGTCTTGAACACCTTTCCCTCCTTTCACTGAGGTTCATGTGAGGTTTATTTAATTAATTAATGCTACAGCAAATGATACTTGCTGGTAGAAGATACTGCAGATAGCACAGTTTAATTATTTGTGCCGTTACTGTCCCTATCTTTAGAAATTTTAGTGATAAGCCCTAACAATTAAATGAACTGTATTAATTACAGTGCAAACTTCATTCCATCTCGTTCTCATGCTGATGAGTTCAGTACCATCCCACTTTGCCTGAAGTGCAGCTTTAATGTGCCTTGGTGACAGGGTAACTTCAGTCTGCTTGGAGTTAATCCCACGCTGCTGAGACCATTGCACACAGGCAGGTCCTGTGCTGGCAATTCTCACAAAGCACAGTTATATTTGGGCTTGCCTCAGCTAAGATCCCAACTGCATAAAGACTGAGAACTAAAGCCAGCTCCAAAGGCTGCAATCAGTAGATGGTTAAGTAATTTCGGGGTTTTTTCTCTCATTGCCAAAAGTCAAGATGGTTTGCGAAGACATTTGAAGTCTATAAAGACTTGGCTAAATTACAGTTGTGCTGCAGCAAGTGTAATGTGGAAGGGAGGGCTGGAAGGGATCCAGGGAGCTTGTTTTCACACCCAAGCTCCTTTAGAGGAGATGAAATCACACTGGAAGGGCAGCGTGCCCTGGAGGATCAGACACCCTGGTGTGAGTTCATATCTGACTCTGTGATTACTTTGACGCTGCATAATATTTGCAGAGCCACCTCTTCAGGAGTTCTGATTAAAGCTCCCAAATTATATCATCCATTTATTCAGCAGGGCTCCCTATCCCCAGTCTGAACAGATTGTCACCATGACACACTTCCACTTCTCTCTTTGCTTACCCAAGGAGGCAAAGGACACCTTTCAAAGGTCTGACAGAGCACACCACACCACTAATGTCACTATGGGAACATAATGTTTTAGAAACTGCTACTTTAACAAAGCACCATCTTCCCTCACCCAGCCAGGATTTACAAGTCTTGGCTGGAAACTCCCTGGAGTGGCAGTGAAAAGTGTAGGATTCAGGACTATCATACCCTTCCAGGGAAGGACAAGCTCCAGAAACAAGTCATCAGTGAAACAGAGTACTAAAGAGTGCTGTTTCTAGCTGAATTATCAAATCGGTTTAAATAATAATAATAATAATAATACAAAAAAATAGGTTGCTAATGTACCAGCAGTACAGGGGTTGATACAAAACAACCACTTCAAAGGGGAAAAGAAGAAAAATACCAGTTAATGGATGGTGCAGGAAGAATATCGTGAGTACTTGTGCTGAGAAAGAGCACTGCAATCCCTCAGGCAGATGGTCAGCACAGAGGCCAAGGAGCTCAGGGCAGGTGCTCCCTGGAAGATTTATGCCTCTTGCTCCACAGGCAGCCACTCTGCCTGCCAGGGGCCCAAAATCCAATATCCACTTCCACTGCATGGTGGTGCTGTCCCATGTTTGCTCCATTCATCCTATTTATCATGTTCGGTAGAGCCATGTTTCTGTCATGCATTTGGAAAGTTTTTGTGGCTTCCGGAGAAACACTTTCTGGACAACTTTTATTTTAATTGGTACAAATAAACCCCCTCAATATTCCTGGTCACTGTGGAAAGAGATTATAATTTTGTAGCCACTTTTAAAAAGTATTATCTTTGAATTTACAAAACAATGCCTGCTGTGTAATGTATGATAAAATATTATGTGGTCTGGAATATAAAGCTTGGAGATCCTCCTTGTATTCCCAGTGCCAGGGCTGGCTGAGGCTGCTCC
Organism: Anabacerthia variegaticeps; assembly: GCA_035583185.1. Classification (NCBI taxonomy): domain Eukaryota; kingdom Metazoa; phylum Chordata; class Aves; order Passeriformes; family Furnariidae; genus Anabacerthia; species Anabacerthia variegaticeps. Next base: position 10,897,171 of record JAWWEW010000051.1, read on the forward strand.
TCCTGGTGTGATCCCATGAGATGCTTCCCCAAAGGACTTGGTGTGAAGGTTCTGAGGAGCAGCTCAGCTGCATTTTAGTGAGCCAGGCCAGTCTGGCCCACTCCACACTCATGTTGAGTTTAATTAGGCTGTGGTTCATAACCCACCATGACCACAGTGGGGTTGGATCAGGGGTTGGACTGGAGGATCTTGGAGGTCTCTTCCAACCCAGCTGATTCTATGATTTAATGATTCTATGAGTCTGTGCCTCTATGATTCTATGAGTCTATGATTGTGTCAATCAATACAGGTCAAAACCACTCTGGCTTAGGCTTGTTGTGTTAGTTGGGACCAAATAAGGAGTTTTATCTGTTATAATTCCCTGTGTAGCACTGGAGACAAACTCCGGGCAGGACACCTCTGTATAAAGCCCAGCAATAACAAACCCCTTCAGACAGGAAAGCCTGGGGCTGATCTACATGAGTAACAAGCCATTTTCCTGGTGGTGCAGCTGCATCTCTTCCAAGCAGTTGTTGTTCTTTACTCTGTGTGCTCCTGGGATGTGAAACTGTGCCTCACCATCCCTCAGAGAACATCAGGTTATGCTGTCGCCCCAAATTCTCAAACATCTCACATGAAACAGGTTGCTCAGCTGTTCAGAAAAAACAGGGACACAAATACAACTCGGTGACAAGTGATTAAAATCAGTGAAGCAGAGGAAAGGAGAAAAAAAATCAAGCTGTTACTTATTAATTTAAAGTGACTTCAAAAAGCAGTTGCTAAACCTCTAGTGATTTTTCTGATACCTGTCCAGGCTGCAGGTGGTTGGTAAATGCTTAATAAAGCATCTGCTCAGCAACTCAATTTCTCACGATTTCAACTAAAAAAAAAAAAACATTACTGCAATAATTTAAAACCAGCAACTTATTTTTTCAAATGTTGTCCTGGTTCCAGCTGGGATAGAGTTACTTTTCTCCCCAGTGGCTGGAAGAGTGCTGTGGTTTGGATTTGGGATGACAATAATGTTGATAATGATGGTTTAGTGGTTGCTGAGCAGTGGCCAAGGAATTCTCAGCCTGCCCTGCCCATGAGGAGTCTGGGGGACACAGAAACTGGGAGGGGACACAGAAACTGGGAGGGGACACAGCCAGGACAGCTGACCCCAACAGAGCAAAGGGCTATCCCAGACCCTTTCTTTTCTGTCCTATGAAATTGTCTACATCTCAACCCATGAATTTTACCTTTTCCCCCCACTCTCTCCCCATCCCACTGGGGCAGGAGGGCAGTGAGTGACTGTGTGTGAGGTTAAAGCAGGCCAAGTGTCCTGCCAGGTGTTCCTGCACAGCACAGAAATGACAATGGGCACATTTCCCTACTTTTCAGCTGTATTAGGAATTGATCCATCATTATAGACCTGGGTGCTGTGAGTAAGCAACAAGAATGACGGGTTTGGACCTTCCACTCTGAGACACAGTCCCACATTGGCTCTGTTTAACATGCAAAACAGTGCCAGCAGGGTGAACACCTAGAAAAGGGTCGCATTAATATGAAAAAAAATGTATCATTAGAGTTGGTCCATTTCTTTCCGGGGAAAAAAAGTGTTGCTTGTAACAAAAACATACATTGCAGAAACATTCTTTGTCAGATGTTGAAATTGGAAAGCCCTTCAGGCGCTTCTCATCTCTGCCTACTTTCCATTGCAAAAATGGGTAAACAAGCTTTTGGAATCAACGATTTTCATATCATTTTTAAAAACAATGTGAAGTTTTAAATTAAACAAAATCGGGATTGTTTAAAAGAAAATTACAGAGGAAAGAAATTTCAGCATTTCTTCCCATTATTAGTGCAAGTCTGGCTCTAAAATAAACCTTTTCTGATGCTGCTTTATGTCCAAAGGGTAGAACACTTAGGAGTCTCCACCAGCTGAAGAGCTGAGTGTTTACTTTTCCCCCAGGAGAAGAGAAAGTGGAGCAAATTATGACATAATCACTGTATTCTCATTTTCTTCTCAACAGAACCATCCCCTTGCAGACCTGCACCTCCAACTTGTTTGTATTTGTGCTGTTACCTCTTGTTGTATTTCAAAAGCAGAACCATTAGACCTGTGCTGCTCAAACAAGTGCAGCTCGTGAAAGGTCCTTCCCTTGCTGTTGGCGACAAAAAGTGAGGCAGTGGATGTTTGGATTGTGTTCTGTCTTGCTGAGGTGGCTGTGATGGGGGAGTTAATAGAAACTAAGGAGAGCAGATGTAGTAATGAATGCCTATCCTGACAGGTTTGACAAATCCCCACCCATGTGCTGGACATGAGCTGGGAGATGTGTGTGTGATTAGTTGCTTCCATGGGTGGTGTCTGGATTAGCAGATTGTGCTGGAGGCACTGGAAACTTCTATAGTTTGTAGCAATACCAACAATTAAATTGCACTTTGCCTCATCAGGGTACTCAGAACATGAGAGATGATGTTCCTTTGAAAACTGGGATTGATTTTCCACGTCTGGGAGACAGAGAAAATGCACCATGCTGACCACGAGCACCAAAGTGAGAGCTGCCAGAAAGACACTGAAATGCATGATTTTATTATAATATATTTTTAAGAACAAATGTGGTTACATAAGAGTTGTCTGGTTGAGAACTTAATGTGCTGTAGGAAGAGCTGCTTATTTGTTCTAGTCTGAGGACTAATTCCTGCAAACGCTGAGGTGTGTGCCTGGGTTAACTTTAAGCAGAGGATTCCTTCCACTGGATTCCCACAAATATGAACATGGATCAGGGAGAGAAAGAAATGTGGACTTTCTCTGGCCTTGATTCCTTTTGCCACTGGGTGTGGCCCATGGGAGCAGCCAGCGTGCCCTAACAGGCACAGGGAGTGGGGGAACATTTTTACCCTTCATGTTGGTGTTTTTTGGGGGGACTGTGTGATCTTTTGGGGGTTTTGGTTGGTTAGATTTTGTGACAAATGAATCAGTGGACAGACCAGGAGTGGTTCTAAATCTATGAGAATCACAGGCCCTGCAGGAGCCCAGCTCTTCCCTCAGTTTGAGATCAGCTGCCTTTAATCCAGACCTATTTCTGACACAGTTTTAATAGCAGCAGTTGCTCTAATAGATGACTCTGTTTCATTTTTTCTTCACCATTGTTTCCTATTGTTTTCTTCAAAGAAACCTTTTTTTTTTGTAAGATTTACAAGAGAGAAACTGAAGTCCTTTGATCTCTACAATGTATGTACTATTTATACCAGAGATGGGGAAACTGCTTTTGTCTAATTATTTTTGACATCTTGCAAATATTTGCAAAATTCTTCACGGGGATTAAAAAGATCCACAGAGTTCAATCTCTCTGTGACAAAGAAACGGTGTTCTCAAAAGGAAAACAATTGTTTGTTTTTTTCTCTTAGAGAGATCCCAGACATTTATCTTCCAACATGGCACATTTTATCTGAGAGCTCATGAGCACATCACATTTTCAGAATATCAGTAAGTTTCCATAAATAGAACTGTGCCTTGCAAGATCAAATAAAAAAGTGATAAAATGGAGTGCATTTGGAAAGCATCAATTCCAGCTTTTTAGAATGTTATACTTCAGCTTTGTAGAAATTGTTCTCTGCAGAATCTCCCATTTTAGAGTCCAGTGCCTTGGAGCTTCTGTTAAATTACTCATTAGAACAAAGTTTGTGAGGTTGTCATCTCTATGTTCCCCTCCGCTGGCTAACAGAACAGCTATCAATTGCTATTTATTTATTTGATTGGTTTTGATGCAAAATAAATACCAGGTGAGTCATTACACTTCCATTTAAAAGAATAGCCAGCCTTAACAACTCTTACTAAGACTCATCATTTTGTTTCTGGGGGTTTTCAGTGTCAAGTGAATATGAGTCAAGTTTTATGTGAATCAAGTGAATTTGGAGTTTATCAGTTTGCACTGGAAAAAAAATCTAGTTTTCACAGTTTCAGAATCTTGAGAATATGGTCCATATGGCCACAAAATGAGGAGCTGAAGTTTATTATTTAAAGCTCATTGGGTTATTTTGTTTCCTCCTGGAATGTGGAACGCTTGGCCCAGGCAGGCTGGGCAGGAGGTTTGGGGGGCCAAGGGAAGGTATCACATCCCAGCCAGGAAACTCCCCCAAAGGCAGGCAGGAACACCAGGGGATGCTGCCCTGGTTGAGAGGAATTCAACCCTTTTGGAGAATTCTGGGCACTTTCTCTAATGAAAATAGATAATTTCCACTTTGAGCTTTACTACTTGCTGAATTTTCTGAATTTTTATCCACTTAGACAAGAGTGCACTGACAATTCATAACAAAATAATAATATACAGCCTCCCATTACTTACCAAAATTGTCCTTTTTAAACTGATGCACGAAATGTGGAAAAATTGAGTCATAAGTGGTTCTGTACTACCAAGTAGATTCTTTTCTACCTTCTTTAAAATGTTTGTGTTTTGCACATGGCATTGAGAGCAGCACTATAAAGCTGAGACACGTCATGTCTTTAATAATCCACACAGAGACATTATTTCCTCGGTAAATCTTTCTGCTCTCTTAGAGGAGCTGTATTTCTTAGCCATGACATGAGTCAGACAGCACGAGCTGCAGCAAATCCCAGGCAATCCATTAAGGATGTCACAGCGTGTTCCTCATCCCATGTCCTTTCCAAGGTGAACACAAGTGTCATCAGCAAGTGGTTTGTGAAGGTGTCTGTGAGTGTTGGCAGGTAAATAATTTTTTTAAACCCAAGTTAACAGTGCATGTAATCATGGGCATCAATCTGATTTCTGTGGAGGCAGCTGTTCTGCTCAGTCTGCTCTGCTAGGGAGTCTGAAATGGGCAAGACAAATGGGAGCACAAGGCTGGCCAAGAGCACCGTCAGAGTGGCCAGGGGAGCAGGATGCAGGGGTTATAAACCCCGAAATTGGGAGAGACAGAGGGGCTATGGGTGGAACCAGAGGCCTCACAGGTTGGAGGGTGGCTGTTTAGCTACCTCTGAGAATGTTGGAAGAGCGACAATGCCCCTTTCAGAGAGGGAAAAAGGGCGAAATAGGTAAGAAGTGAAAGTTGGGTGCAAGAAATGTGTGTGGCTGCAAATGCCCTTCAGCCCTGTGGTATCTGCCTGAGCTGGGTCATCTGAGCCTGGAGAGGTGTCTGCTGATGCTCTGGGACACCCACAGCCTGGCCCTGCAGAGCAGGCTCAGCTCTTCTCTGCCTGGAAGGGTTTCTTTGGGCCCTCACTAACTTTCCTTGGTGTCAGCCATTGAAGGGCAGCATAAACCACACAGCACACTCTGATATTTCTGTCCCAGTGAGATTTTGTGTCATGTCTTTCTAACAAAGGACAAGTCCCATCACTAGTCTAAGATGCTCTTTGAGCACCAAGCAGAGATCAGGGTTATCTTCTGTGATCAGACAAGTCCTACTGGCAGCCCATGGCTATGGATAAGTCCATTAGGTCTTCCAGTATGTTTGTAAAATAAATAGGATTTTTTAAAAAATACAATTTCATATCTCCTACTGATCCCTATTACATTTCTCTAAGGACCATTTATATTTAATTAAGGTCCTTTTCTCCTCTGTGCCACCTTTCAAAAGCAGAATCCTCCTGTGCTTAGGCCTGGTGGCCAAAGAGACCATTGACATCTCATGTCTTTTGGGGGAATTTGAACATCTCCCACACCTTCTCCTGGTAGTCTCCATGAAGACCTGAAATCCTCACACTCTCAGAGGTCTGTCCCTCTGTACCCCAGCTGACTTTTCCCTGCTTTTTCTCCAGCAGAATTTCAGTATTTCCACTTCCTCTGGCAGCCAGAGCTGCAGCTTGTGTGGCTTTTCCAAGTGAGTGATGGCCCAGTGCTGGCACTCCAAGGATGTATTACTCGCTCAGGATATTTACATCTTGAGCTGCACTGACAAGAAGATGAAAAGGAGGCTTGGTTGCTTGGCCAGCTTTTGTTTTATAATTTAAAAGAGTTTTTGTATTCACGCATTGCATCCCTGTTGCAGAGTGTCTCTATTTCACCCAGAAGCTGAAAGAAATTATAGCTCCCTCATCTCACATTTTCTTTAAAATACTGTGTAATAATCACGAACGGGGCACTGATAAAGAATAATTAAAAATCTATTTTTTATTAACCATTTGTACTTTAAAACTGTGTATTTCAATAGCAAGATAAACCAGGCATGTAGAAAACACAAGATAAATTAGTGTTGCCACTTTGACTGTAAACCTTCCAGGGCAAATATTTCCAAGGATGCCAGAAGTCAGTGAAAGTTTTCACAGAGGTTTCTATTCTCTGCTTGGAAGACAGATCCCTAAAACCAGGCTGGATTCTTGCTCTGGGGAAACCCAGTGACTCCAGTTAGAGTTTGGAACATCTCCCACTTGTGAAGCATCAGGAGCCTGAAGATCATTTTGAAAGGCATCAGTTCAGTTTCAGGAGTCACTGAAGGAAACCCCCCCGTCAGTCATTCCTTGTCCTGCAGGAGCACTCCAAGGCTCTCCTAATACCTGCAATCCCATGGGCTGGGATACACAGGGAAACGGGATCCATGCAAAGCAAAGGTTGCTGTCAATTAAGGATCCAAAGCTGGCACTTTGTGGTATGTTCTATCAGCAAGCTGCATGTTTTTGCACCAAAAGTGTCCTTGGCTCAGACCATACAAACTCGGGAGCCTCAGACAGCACCCAGCAGGTGTCTGCAGGAATTCCTGCTCCTGGAGAGAATTCCCAAAGCAATTGCACTGGTTTGATCTGTTCCCCAAGAAAAGCATGTTGTTGGTTTTTTTCCTTGTTTTCTTTTCTTTTCTTTCATTTTTTTCCTTCTCTTACCATCCCATCCTCAGCCACAAACGTGTTCTGCAGAATTTCTGCCCTGCATGTTTTTCAGCTGCCATGAAGTATTTGAAATCCGGCTGGCAAGGCTGAATTTCTTCTTGCATTGTCTATAAGCCAGTTATTTGCAGGAATCTTCCATTCTTCAAGTCATACCTCATGGCTCTGAATGTTACCACAAGACCTCAAACACCTCACCAACCTCCTGCGACTCAGTAGCAGAGCCTGTTTTAATTTAATCCTTTAAAAATTAGGTGAACACTTGGAATTTAGATATTTTGCCTCATGAATTAATGGGGATGCTGTGTCAGATCATCAGCTGACCAATATTCCTATAGAGATCCTACTGACAAAACTAAATATACATTGCTGTGCACTGAAAATCTTCAAGTACTTACATAGAAACATATGTCTCGTGGGACACTTTGGGTGTGCCATCTGTCCTGCCACCTTGGCAGCAAATACAAAGATGCAATATCTGCTGCAAAACATTTGCCATCTGAAGTGACTACAGAAGCTCTGGTGGCAATGTGGAAGGAAAGCTTGTCCACACAGAAGGAATATCACATTGTGCTCCCAAGGAATGAGGATGTTTCTCCCACATCCCTCTCTTCCCACAGTGAGAGGGACCTGCCTGCCTGTGCCTCTGTAAGGAACTCAGAGACAATAACAGGGCTTAACCCACAACTGATGTTTGTGTTTCAAATGAGCAGTACAGACGTTCTCAAAGCCTGCTGGTATTATTTTACTTTGTTTCTGTGCACTTATATTTGTCATGGCAATGTAGAGCCCATTCTCCAATTGAAACAAGTGGATTTAAGAGGCACCTTTTTGGCTGCTTTTAAAGCATCTGCTGTGATTGCCAGAGAGATCTGAATAGTGTCTTCCCAGGAGGAAGGGGAAATGGAGTCCCTGCTGGGATAAAGAAAGAAGTGGTCTATCAGAAGGTTTTCTGGTAAGAACTGAGCCATGGTATGAAAAATGTGACAGCACCCAGGATGGAAAGGAAGGCAATGTTCTAGATGACAGGGCATGCAAATAAGTCTCTCGTGCTTGTAGGCACCACAGTAATTCTCATTTTTTAATCCAAAAAGAATAGTCACTCACACCATTTCCTTCCACGGCAAAGAGCTGCCTTGGTAACATGACCTTGTGCTGCTGCTCAGGGTCACAGACTCACACAGGCACATCCTTGCCCTCCTGTCCAGCCCCCATGAGCAGGATGCTTTCCAAGGCCTGCCCTGTCCTGGAGCTGCCCAGGAGCCCTGCTCTGCTGCTCCTCTTCCACCCAATTAGTGCCGAGCACCATCTCCTGCCGCTCACTGTCCTGCCAGGGGTGTTGCTCCCAGCAATGCCAGTCCAACAAAGGAGACACAAACAGCCTAATGGTTGCCAGCAGCTGCAGTGAGGCTGGGGCAGGGGGACACTTTCAAGTGTTTGAGGCATGGCTGAAATATTCACAGGCACAAGAACAAATCACCGTCTGTGTACACGGAGGGCAGAGTGACACCTGAGCTCCCTCTTTGGTACCAGCTGTGGTTCATGCCTGTTGCCAGGGGCAGGGATGTTCTCTAACTGAATGGAAAGCTTCGGGACTTGGCTGTGCATCCTCTCCTGCCTGGGAGCCAGTCAGCCCAGCACAGTCCCACTGCACTGCCTTCCCCAGCTCCTCAGCTCAGCACGGCAGGGCACAGAGCAGGAGGAGCCTCTGCCCCAGTCTCACCCACAGACACTGCCAGCCTGTCACTACAGAGCAGGAGCAACAGCTTTTTTACCTCTAAGAGGCAGAAATTAACGGGTCTTGGGAGGGAAGAACACTAAAAGCATGTCTGAACAAGGCCACCTGCAGACTTTAAGAAGTGCCTCTCACAGGCTCCCATTGCAGCAGCCTCCAAAGGGATGCTCCCTCTGTCCCCACTCCCACGACCTTCAGCTCCACAGTGCCATTTAACTTGTCACTTTACAGCTGCAGCACCAACTCTGCATTTCATTTGCTCAGAAGAGCCAAATGAGAAAAAAGTGTCTCCTACCTTGCCAAGACTGACTTTGACTCCTTAACCTGGTATTTAAGGGCTGACACCTTCATTTCTTCCTCCATTGTTTAGAATTTCCCGTTCATAGACTGCCTAACTGGAACATAAATTCTGGAGATGGGGTGCTGGTGTCACACATCACACGCTGCTTAACTCTGACATGAAATCCTTCATCTGCAGGCATGCAAATTTCCTCCAGATATATATGATCCAGTTTTTAGGTGTACATGCTAAAACCACAGGAAAGAGTTGAGTCATTGCTTCAAAAATCCATTCCAAAAGTTGAAAAAAAAAAAATAATCTCCATTTTCAGTTGCCCATTCTAACAAAAATTTCTGATTCCTACCATTTATTTAAGCTGTGTTGTAGTACTGTGTCATATGTGGCAAACTGTGCTCCAGTATACAATGCTATAGTTATAGCAGTACGATGGCTGCTACTCATGTACACTGAAGGACATCAAAAGTCCTCTTTGCTCTGGGATTCTCCATTTCCTTTGAGCCATCTGGAGTGGCCTTGCAGGTCCCAGGGGGTGGCTGGGGGTTCCTGTCCATTGTCCTGTCCTGATGGCCAGGTGTATTTTGACCATTCTCCCAGGCAGTCTGTTCCTATACTAACATTAGAGAACTGACCCTTCTCATTTTCCCTTAGTGAAGGTGAGATGTCACACTCTTTGTCTGTCCATACACAGGGAGGACAATCCCGTGGCAATGGATGTGGGAAATCTTGTTGTGCTCATCTCTCCCTCAGTGCCCTCTTCCCTCAGCAAAGCAGCCCAGCTGTTCTGTTCACATCTGCTGCCACTTTAGTCCCTCTCCTCTGACTTCTCCTCATTTCATCAACAGCTTTCACAAAAAGCAGGAATTTCAGATCCACAGATAATTTACTTCAGCTGAAGCAAATAAATAATTAGTACCTGAAATTTAAAAATATTGTCTCTATTTTATATTTCTCTGTAATAACATGGCCTTATTGTCTGCCACAGAGTTTATGGTCCTTTCCCACAAACCTGCTGCATTATGATACTTTTCTCTCTACAGTACTTATAAATTATTTCATTGGATTTCATCTTGTGTTTGTCTTGCATCTGGTTTGCCAGTTATTCGCGGGAAACCTCAGTCTCATGGTGAAAAGATGTAGGATTTATAATCTTTCACATGATCAGGTTTGCTAAGGACAGGAAATGGGTTCTGTAAAGCCGCACCTGACATCAAAGGCTGGATTTGCATTCCAAACCTATTAATAATTTCCTATTAATATAAAACTTTAAACAAAGAAAACCATCAGTGTTAAATGCTAATAGAATGTGTTGCAATTTGCTCATAGAGCTGGTTAGATTTATAACCATGTCAATATATGAGGGATTTTTAAGCATCATTATATACTGTGTTCCTGTTGATGCCTCTCCACTTATTGCTCTGGTAATACATTTGGCACAAGGGACATATATAATGCTAACATTTCTATGATATACATACCCAATAAAAGCTTTTTCAATTTCATTATTTTGACAGGCAGATTCCATTAATACATCCACAACAATAATGTCCCTTTTCTTCAGGATCTAAGAGAAGAGGATTATTAAAAATTACAGACAATACCCCCATACACTTAATCTCTCCAAATTCACTTTACGATTGCTGTCAACATCAATAATGTCAGACAGTATAATCAGGTTTGTATAAAACATCAGAACTTGTATATTTTCCAAAGGGGATTTGTTTCCCCACCTAACAATGCAACTCTTTGGGGTTTGGGGACTTTTTTTCAGTCAGAAAATGATGCTTCCCAGTGCCTGAGGAGAATACATGTGCTGTATCACAGCCACGCTGCAGCTCCTGCATCTCCTCCCCTTCTCCGCATTGTAGCCCTGCTCCACCTTTGCATTTCAAAAGCCATGTCATAAATAATGAGAGGAGCAGGGAGAGGAGGCAGCTCAGAGAATCCACCACAATGTCCCTCCTTCAGTGGCCAGAGGGTGTGTGGGTAACCAGGAGCACGAGGGCACCAGGCAGGGGGAAATCACTGCAGAACTCCTTTGGTGGTACCACTGCTTTGGTCCTCAATGTGAAATGGAAGGTGAAACAATTTCTATGGACAAACAACACAGCAAGTAGTTTTCCCCTGGATTTTAAAGAATGCTTTGTATTTGCAGGGCATGAGAAACAAGCTCATCACCAGGTACACTGCATGTCCAGCTGCTCTGGGAGCGTTCTAAACACAGCCAAAGCTTGGGAAATCCAGCTCTGGCTCATTTCGATACACGGAGCAATTGAATCCTTTTGAAATCCACATTTTCGTTTGGACATTCTGTAAAAAAACCCTCATATTATCTTCATATTACTCTTAAATCAAAAGATACCTAGTGATTTAATCTTTATTTTTATTGATATTACCTTGTCAATATTAGTATCCACTCCCATTCTGACCAACTTTGTACAGAACATTTGTAAAATCAGTTTCTGTCATGCCATTGAACAAAATAACTGCACCCCCTTTCATATCAGATTTATCAGTTCATCTATCAAAAAATACAATTTATTTTTTCCATTAGTTTCCTGAGAAGCCGAGCTGAGTGTGAGCGACTGGAGTTGGTCACAGAACTCTGATGTTTCTCCAACAATTATCTGAGTTGTCAGGCAAAGATTGCAAAGATACAGAGGCATTTGTACCTTAAATCTGAAGTGGTACAAACTGGGAAGCGACTTAAATGCCTGTAGGACAGGTTTCCAAGAGCAGGTTGGGAAGTGGGGATTGCTCATTTTCACGCACTTTAGACTGAGGAAAGGGCTTTTCTTCTTTTCTGTTTGCGTGTTGTCTGCGTTTATTGCCAGTAGCTGTGAGAGGAGCCGTCAGTGAGGGTGACTGCGGTGCGTGAGCAGCAACACCCCTCGAGCAGAGCTGTGTCCCAAGGGCCACAGAGGGACGAGCCCTGCAGGATTCCAGCGGCAGGACCCCAGTGCCCTCCTCCTGCTGCCCGGGTGGGGGACGGAGATCCACGGGGTCCATGGATATGGGTACAGCTCAGGGGCTCAGTGCACACTCACAGGCAGACATTCCCTGTTGAGAGCGGCTCCTTTGGCACCTTGTAGGATGGGCTGCCTTCTCCTCCTCTTCAAGAGCCCCAGCTCTGCCCCTGCCGCAGCCAGCCAGTGCCACTGCTGTCCCCTCTGCCCCGGAGCTGTCACAGGTCAGAGCTGGCCCCGCACACAGCCGAGCAAAGACAATCCTCTGCAGCAACACACGAAGGGCTTCTGCTTCTCTGCCAGGGGCTCAGCCCTGGCCCAGAATCAGTAACACTTCTCATAGGACACATACCCTGACACTTCTGTGCAAGTGTATGGACATTTGGGGAACTGGTGGTTCTTCCATCTTCTCACAAACCCTTTCGTAATTCGAGTTTTGGGGAATCTAAAAGGCCCTGGTTACACACACACACACACATATATATATATATATGTATGGTTTTTTTGCTAAGGTCTCCATAAACATGCTGTGGTCAAACCTTGATTAAAATTAGAAAGTACAAATACTAAAGCAGTTTGACAGTGTTGATATTTCACACAATAAAACCTGATTACATTTCTGATTATCATCTCAGCAGTCCAAAGCAAGAAAAAGAGTTTATAAAGGCACCTCTAAAATTCTCTTACCAAGAGAAACTTCATGAGTAATTCTCAGAAAACGTGCTTTGTGGGGGTGCAACAAACCCTTAAGTGACTGTGAGAAGACAAATACTAGAAGAAGCTGGATTTAATAATGGATTTAATATTCTGTAATATGCCAGACAGAGCTATCATTTTGCATCCTTAGAAACAGCACTGTTCTCTCGGGGAGACAGAGAACAATACAGGAATATCATGGAGTGTTCCTTGACAAACTGTTACCAAAGAGGTTATGCAAATGCACAGTGTTCTGCATGAAGTTCCTTTTTCCCAGCAAAAGGAAGGCAGGCAGGACCTCTCTGATGGGTGGGACAGGACAAAGGGATCCCGATCAAAAGGCAGAAATGCTGAAGTTTGACTAAAATCAGAACCAATTCAGGAAAGGAATTCTAGTCAGTGCATTACCCTTGGAATTTCATTCCAGCAGGGGATTAGAGGCTGCAAATGTACTTCAAGTGACTGCACAGGAAACTTTGCAACTGTTCTACAAGAGGGATTTGCCTGTAAGCAAAAAGATACAGGCTTGTCTGCCTTGCTTAGAGACTGAGCCAGAATTAATAATATGATTTCTCTTACTCCAGAGAGGTTCAACTCAGATGGTCCCCAACAAAATAAAAATGAAACAAGCAAAATTAAGAAGAAAAAACAGTTCAAGGTCAAAAGATTTTACAAGTGATGAGCCATCACACCAGAACTGTGTATATTTAATACATATTGATCAGCATCTCATGAACGAAGGATTTAGGATGAATCCATCCTTTATTGCAAACCTTTCTTCCAATCTATAAGATTTTTGTGTTTCTAGAGCAGATTTGTATTTTAAGGGAAGGATTTAGGAGCCTAAAAGATGTAAGCACTGAGCTGTTTATGAAGTTCAATGGCATTTGAGTGTCTGAGTCCCTCAGGCTCCAGGTTGAATTCCAGCTGCAACTTATTGACAATAGTCTGTCAGTTCAGAAAGCACAAAATGCTTGCCCTTTACAATAACAGAATATTTGTCTCGTAGACACAAAAATAACCTAGTCTGGCTTCCAGGGACTGTTCTGTGGTCACAATCAGGAAAACTGACACAGTTTAACTCAGGGAAAATTCAGCTTTGTGCATATGGGAATGCTGACTTTGCTATAGGTTTCCAATGACAAGTTCCTGCATAAAGGATAAGATCACCTGCTCCAGGTTCTCACACCCCAAAACACTCTTTGCTCCTCTTCTCCCTGGCCACATCTATCCAGCAGACCTTCAGCCCAGGCCAGAAATGCCTCCTCAGCAACTCTAACCCAGGTCTGATCCAAGGCTTTATTCCCAGCTCCCTTTCCCCAGGAATTGCTCTGATTCCAGAGAACACCCCAGTCCATCCTCTCAGTGCTGCTGTCCTGCTGAAAGAGCCTAAATCACACCTTGGCACATAAACCCAAGGGTGAGGTGGATCTGCAGGCTGGGGCAAAGATCCACTTTGGTGGTCTTTTGGGGGACATTTTGCAGGAGGAAATCCTGAGAAATATCTGCATGTGCACAACAGGATCCCCCCCTCTGCCCTTGGGGTGAGGAGTGGAGCAAACAGGGCTTGGAGACACATCTTGGTCTGTCCTGGGAGCTGGGCTGGCTTTGGGCAGGGAACAGAGGCTGGGTTTATGATGCTTCGTGTTAGATAAAGGATATGAAAGTTCACAGCTGTCATTGCATAACATTCCTGGACTACCAAAATGCCTGTTAAAAGTGCAAGGAGACAGTAGGGAAATAAGATGCCTTTGCAATGGGACCAAAATCAGGCTGGAGGGAGCTCTGATGGGAATATTTAGCAGTCTCTGGGTTGCTCTGGCAGCTCAGCACATCCCTTTGACACAATGCTACAAACAGTGATTACTGCTTGTCGGAGGGTGTGAGGAGGGAAATTCTAAGGCAAAGTTAATTTACATCTTAAAATAGTTTCCTCTTAAAAAAAAAAACACATCATGGTAACAAAATTTCAGTATTGTAATGATTAATGTCACCACACTGCACTGACTCCACTGCCTCGTAATTAAATAGGAGATATTCAGTTGTATAGTGCTTGAATATGATAATGGTTTATGTATTAACTCATTCACCTTGCAATTTCTCGTCCTATTTTTCATTTTTAGAGGCACATAATGATGGAGTGTGTACAGTAACACAGCTCTGAGCACAGTCCCTGCATCGTCCTGAGGGAAGGAGGGACAATGTTGCTTCTGGCTTTCTTCAATTCTCTCTGAGAAACCGAAATCCAAACCTGGAAGTACCTTTGCTGAGGGTTTCTAAGCACTCCAATCTGAGTGAGGGACCAGATACTTCATTCCCAGAGTATGGTTATAAAAATTTGCCATGAACCAAACAACAGCTGAAGAGGAAAAATGGGAGCTCTGCCTTTGCTGTGAGTTGCCACTTGGTGATTGTAGGGTTGGAAGCAGAGAAAACACTTAAACTCCTGCTCAAACCCACCTTCCACCCCTCCCCTGGTGACCCAGAAATGCTCAAGAATATAGTCTGCATTTTGAGCATTAAAACAAAATCTCAATAATGATATTCCTCTGCCATGTTAAAACCACCTACATTGAAAGATCTTGGGATTTCAGAGCAGGAGATGTTTGGGTTTGGGTTTTCCACCTCTTTCTGGGAATGTCTCACTCTGATGTTTGCCAAGCATCTTGCACAAACTATTCGAATGCCTAAAGTTACCCCTGCAAGTTCAAGGGACTGAAATAAATCTCAGTTTTTCAGAGGTGAAAAACTCCCACACTTTCCATTCAAGTCAAGCACAGGATTGTTTCACCCTCATTATGGGCTTGTTAGCAAATACCCAGCAACCTCCTAGGGTGTCACTTTTCCTCCTCATTCCTCCCAGAACTGGCTCCTCTACATGAAAGCACTGACTATAAATAATATTGGATCTTTAGCTTAAAAAATGCATATCCTGATGAATACCCTGATGAATATTTATTCAGCACATTAAAAATATCAGCCATGCCTGGCTTTCATTTGGCTCATAAACCTGAATATTGCAAAAAACCTAAAGACAATATTTATTCAGCACATCAGCAAAGCATCAGCTGAGGGAACTTCATATTTCTGTTTGGGATAAGTACACACATCCTATTCCTGTCCCGTGGAAATACTTCATAATCTTTGGAAGTATTTCTTTGAGACAGGAAGAGCTGTTCCTGTTTCACAGCTGGAGAGATGTAGTAGACAGATTTACGGCATTTAATTTCCCCTAATTCCAATGGAGGTAGATGCTGAATAGTTTATTAAAATCTGGCTGCAAGTATCTTGCCCAGGGTCACAGAGGAGTCTCCTGAAGGATGATTTTCGGGGTTGTGGATCAGCACTGAACCTGCTGGGACACCAGTTTTCCTGGTTTCCCCTCCTGCTGGGAGTACTTTATTTTCAGTACCATGACTAGGTGTACACAGCAGCATTACCTTGGGTGTTCAGCTCAGTCTTGAGCCAAACCTTCCCCAGTATCCATCACGCCGGGTTGGGATTTGCTCTCTGGCTCTGTTTTGGAGCACCTGGATCCTCAAGCAAGGAAACTGAAATCATTTCTTAATTATTAGACTTGGCAGCGCTCCCCAGCTCCTGTGATGGATGTGTGCTCCCCTTACCTTCTCCTGTTCGCCTGAAACAAGATGCAAACACAAACTCTCTCCTCCACCTGAGCTCCTGATTTTTTTGGGAAGAAACACTGCTGTGTGGAGAGGGATTTTGTACTTTGAGTCCTCTTCCATGCATGGAGCTGCTCTGGAGACACAGCCCCTGCCTGGTACAGTGTTTGCCCAGGGCAGTGCTCTGCTAACATGCAATATTAGGCCCTTTTAGCTTTAGTGTTGAGCCCCTCTAGAATTCTTTATTCTTGTTTGGTTTTTGTTTATTCCAGTTTGGATTGGAAGAGGTAATTCTTTATACTCTGATTTCTAAGTTGCTCATATTCTGCAGTCCAGACTTTCTCATCTTCTGACATCTTTGGGAAAGTTTAGCTTGTTTTTTTTCCAAATTCCATGTGTCTGTCTCCTATAAATAAATCCTTTTCAAAACAACCTCTCTGCAACAAGACATGGTTCCTTTTGTGTCCTGCTGGCATCTGTAGACAGAGTGTCCTGGTCATATTCATGAATGCTCTGACCCAGAAATGTGTGGGGTTCCATCCTGTCCATTTGCTTCATTTCATTGCTTTGGCTTTGCCAGAATCACACTTGATTTTCCCTAAAACAGCAAAAAGACGAATCAGGCACTGGAGTGGGAAATTCTTGCCACTGTAGATGGAAATAGGAACTCACTTGTCACTCCTGCTTTCCAATGAATTTCTAAATGAAAACCCCTTTTATACTGTCAGCACTGGAAGAGGGAGATGACAGGTTGTCTTGGTTTCCCATCAGTTACAGCCTGTGTCAGCAGCTTTGCAGGATCCAGGATACACTCCACTTTCTCCCCTAAAAGCCATTTCTTTGTGCTGCCTTTTGCTAGGAACAACTGTGAGTGCTGCTGCCTTGGAATATGTTTGTTATAGTTTTTTTACATCTAAAACTCTCTGACATGTTCTTTAGAGGATTTGTTGGAGCAGCTTCCACAATCATCTTGTATTGTTTTCCATATCCCTCCTAAATGCAATTCAGTTAAATAGGTTGGTGGTGTTTGTATTAATCTAAGCAGCATTCTTGGCCACATGACAAGCTGAACTGGGCTGGTTTGGTGGGTTTACGATAGTCCTGGCTAGAGCTGATGTTTTTTTAAACAAAATGTTTGAAAACAAAACCATGGATGCTTTCAGATGTGAGATTCCCATCTCCGGCTATGTAGAAGGTGTTCTGGGCAGGAGCCAAATATAACAGGGTAAAAAATACCCTTTCACAGACATCCTGGAAAGCAGGTTGAACAAAATCCAAAAGCACAAATGGTAGTTCTGTGTCTTTTAATGTTTTTCTGGTGGAAGCATCTTGAAGTCCTAATTAGGGACTAAAATCTCTTCCTTCAGGCTCTCTCAAGGACTAAAAGCTGCCCATACAACTCATAGATAAGATCCACTGCTGTTTGCTGGACATCGGGAAGGATGGGGAAGATCTAATTCTGAAATGGGTGAGTTTAATATTTGTTCTATTTTTACACTAATATGCTCATCTCCCCTAATCCGAGACATTTCTCCTCTATCACATCCTTGGAATTAATTCAGAACTTAGGAACGTGGTGCTTGCCTTGCCAGCTGTTTACAAATCTTTACAAATGTTTGCCACAGGGAGCAGAGAGTCTGTTCTGGCTGGGGGGTTTATAGTTTGAACAGAGAATCCTGGCTATGGGATTTTTAAGTTTGGATAGTGAAAATACATATCAGAACACGTCAAATGCTTATATGGAAAGTTACATACTGAAGGCCAGTTGCAAACAGAAGTTCATTTGCTGGTGTAAATGGGTTCTACCATATGCCTTATACTTTTAGAAATTCTTTGAATAAAACCCTTTGGAAAAGCAAACAGGAGGAAATGAGCTGACAAAGCACAGTACAGATACAGACATAGAGAAATATTTCTTATCAGTCATTGTTGCTGTCTCTTCACTGGAAAAAAACAGTGGACAAATAGAAAGATTTCTATATAATGGACATAGATAAGGAAAAAAAAACCCAGAATATCTGCTAAAGATTTTCATATTGGCCTCCCCACATCCCTCCTCCTCAGTACTGTTATACAGCTCATTTCCTTGCATGATGCTGATGAGGAAAGGGCTTTGCCTGGAGAAAGAAAACTCCTCTCCACTGACTGTATAAAAACACACGGGTTTGTAAGTAGCTTTGTTGTCAAACAGGGTATTTATAATCCTGCCTTGGTTTTACTTCTTGGTACTGGCAGGTCCATAACTGGTCTGCTTATGCCATCTCCTGGGTAATCACAGAACTGCCCTCACACGGGAAATGCCTCTATCAAGGAGCATTAATAATTATCAGTGCCTGGAAATAATTTACTAAATGAATCCCTGAAATAATTCTCTTTCTTATTTTATAGAATTTAGAACAATTCCAAAACTACTGAATTATTAATAGCATACCATATTCAGCTATTATGAATAATCAGTAGACTGTACAAAAAAGATCATTGTAATGGAAGTCCCAACGATATTATTTAGTGAAGTTATGTTATGTTTGACAAAAAATACTTTTTTATTATGATGTTTTTCTTATGAGAGCCCCATTTTCTCAAAAGACAGTGATTTAATCTCTTGGGGATGATCAGAAAGAAGGAACAGATGTTGGCTGTGTTTCTTAGTATGCTACTGGAGAGAACTGTGCTGTGTGACACTCCATTTCTGATGGCAGTGGTAGGAGACCCCACAAAGAGCAGATGATGTTACATGGCCATCTGGAAATTTTGGCTTTGCTATTCACTTAATCACCCTTGTCAAATCTCACATTGGGTAATTACACCTGTTTAGGGGACAAGGGAAAAGGCTGAAGGGCCTTCAGTGGCTCCTGGAACCCCATTTTGCTTCATTGTCCATAGTATAGAACGGTAGACCTTGTGAATTATGTCACTGGAGGCATCCAGAAAGCAGCTGCTCAGCCCTGGGTCAACAGGCCACGTTTCACTAACAGGGTCAGCACAGGCTGTTTCCACTGTAGAGGCTTCTCATGCCTTTTGAAAAGCAGGAGATAATGGCAGTGTGGAGAGCAGGGACAGCACGAGGAAGGTGCTACAGCATCTGCTCACCTGTGCTTTGAGTTTGCCCTTCCTCAGTTTGCCCCCACCACCAGTTTTCATCCAAGTGCTATTTGGGGCTAAAATTGAAAGCCACATTGGAATGGCATAAAGCTCTCCTTTTTCTCAGCCTTCAGCAGCAGCACAAGGTAAGGAAGCAAGAGCCTATTTTCAGTTTCTTTGGAGGTGATCGTGGCCTTTGAGCTCAGCTGGGAAACTTTGCCACCACCACGCGTGCTACGATGCCTGTTCCCTGCTTGCTCTCAGAAAAGCTTCAGAAAGGCCCCCAGCTTGGCATATGGGTTCTTCAAAACACTAATCCAACACTGTGCTACTAAGTGTTTAGTTATTAGGATTGTGAAATACAACAACACCTAAGTCATTAATAGAAGGAACTAATTATAACCCTCTCAGCATGTGGTTTCCCCTTCACTGATAGAATCTCTTGTCATTTACTTGTCCTTTAAATGACTTCTTGTAATACCTTAATCGGGATAAATGGATCCTTCGGAGGGGAGAAAATGACCCCAAACTGGCACAGAAAGGTTTGATTAAAACTTGCCCTCCTCCTGTGGCAGCCCAAAGATCCCAGGGGATGCCATTGCTGAGCAGAGTGGAGGAACCAGCAGACAAGGCAAAGCTTTCTGTGTGAGACAAAGACTCGATCACTGCAGGAGCAGCCCATGATCAGTGCCTCTGCTTTCCTTTAAAACTCCCTGTCAGAACTTTGCTTCCAGCATCAGTCATTTCCCCTTTACTCATTGTGTGTCATTTGCTTTTAAAGTAAGATCTTTATAAATGGGGCAAGGCAAAGGCGGAGCTGGATATTGTGCAGAGATAAACATTTGTGCTGCTGGGACTCCCACTGGCTGGGGCACAGCAGGGACTGGGAGTAATGGGGGCTCCTGGGCACCTGAGGAGAGCTGTCCCTGTGCACAGGGAACTGGGACACTGGGGCCACCACTGGAGTTAGGGCACAGCAAGCCATGGAGCTGCCTGCATTTTAAAGCAGACCCTGAACAAACCAGGGGCTTCACACACTCCTTCTGCCACTGAGGGAGCAAAGCATGAGCCCAGGCTGTCAATTAGTTGTGGCTGCACAGAGAGCACAGGTCATCCCTCAGCAGGGGCTGCTCCTGGGGGGTCCTGGGGACACCAGGCACGAGCAGAGGGGCCTTGGATGGAAGGTCATATCCCTCAGGCCAGGTTTGCTGTGAGGCACTGGCAGGGAAGGGTGTATGTCCAGCAGGGACATCACACCAAGCTCCATGTGAAGCTTTGAGAGCTCCCTCAGGGACTGGGAGTCTGATGGTTCGCTCTCACCCCCAGAGCAGACAGGGCAACAGCAGCTTTGAGGACAAACCTGCCTGGGGTATCACCTCATCACAGCCTAAAACTTCCTTGGGAGGGGCAGGCACTGAGCTCTGCTCTGTGGGGACCAGGGATAGCTCCCAGGGAAGGGCTGGAGTTGGGTCGGGGCAGGCTCAGGTTGGACCTCAGGAGAAGGCTCTTCTCCCAGAGGGTGGTGGGCACTGACCAGGCTCCCCAGGGCAGTGGGCACAGCCCCAAGGCTGCCAGAGCTCCAGGAGGGTTTGGATGATGCTCTGGGGCACAGGGAGTGACCCTTGGGACGGTCCTGAGCAGGGCTGAGGGTTGGGCTGGATGATCCTTGTGGGTCCTTTCCAGCTCAGCACGTTCTGTGACAATATTGGGAGTGGTGTGTGCCACAAGTAAAGCTGCTGCCTCCAACACCTACCTCTTGGTGTGGTTCCTGATAGAAGCCTCAGCCTTACATGGTTAGAGCCATCCATGAGCAGCTGCCTGCCAAAGTGTCTCTAAAAGCATGATTGACACAAATGTGTGATGTAGGGGAGAAATGCACCGATTTATGCCTCATTTTCCCTTCCTAGCAATCATTGTGTCTCATGAAAGTCTCTGAATAAACCTTTTAGATTGTAGTAATTTGGTAGTGAGGGTGTCCCTCTTGAGCCCAGGCCTCCCTTCTGCCAGGCTCCTCTGAAAAGTTACTGGTGTCTCAAGCAGATGTTTCTAGTTTTTAAAACAGTGGGAGTTCAATAAGCTAATTCAGGTTTCCTTCACTCCCATTGGAGGGGAAATGTCAACTGAAACCTTATGCAAGGATGGAGAAATCTAGAGCTGAGACCCATACCTACAACCCAGACTGATTTCTGGAGTGTTGCTGTTTTCCAGACCCCCCAGCTGATGCAGGACCTGTCCATATGCTGCCTCTCTGTGTGACTGTGTCAGCTCTTTCAGCCTAAATCTCTGTTCTTTGAAGTGAGAACATTATATTTTTATCTCACAATGATGCTGGGAAGCTGTATTAGCTTAGTGTGTGTAAGTCTACTAAATCCGTGAAGCCACAGAAATAATGAATGTAATTACCTGTATGGGCACAGGGTATATGATTGTAAGAACCTCCAACAAACATTCTCATTTGCCAAAAAACAGCTTTTCATTAAAACAGGTCTTTTTTTTCCGTGCAAGAGAAAGAGAACTTTCTCTTTAGCAGCTGTGGGCCTGATCACATCTGACCTTGGGGTGACTGCACCCACGGTGTGCTCCAAACCCAGCACAAGTTTACATGAGCAATAAACACACAGAATACTTTCAGTGTTATTTTTAATCTTGCATAATTTTAACAAGAAAGAGCAAAACACAGCAACAGTTCTAGTCTTAGAAATCTGGTTTTCATTTGCAATAAAAACATCACTTCAGTTATTAGCAGTGCTGTTAAATCACTGAGCTGACCTGAAGTCTTCCATCTGGAATTAGAGGTTAAGGACTGTTTATCACAGCAGTGATTTATTGTGCAAACACCTCTTGCTGCTGGCATTTAGGAAAATGTAGCTGCCTGCCACTCAGCCAAATTCTTTTATCACACTTGACTGAAGTTTCCAGCCCTGAATTATTAGATAATAACATCTGAGCAAAAGCACAATTTATTGTTTAAGTAAACTTTGAAACAGAAAAACAGAGCCTTACCTACCAGACTTAGTGCTTGCCTCAGGCAAAGCATTTTTCTCTCAAAGCACAGAATGGTAGCAGGACTGAAGGAAGATTTGACTCCATCACTCCCTGTGTGTGTGTAACTCCCCCAAAGGCAGGACACCCTGCCCTGAGCTGCCCCTCCCTGAGCCCTGCAGGGACACACCGACAGCCCTTGTGCCATGGCCCAGCCTGGGCAGTCCCGCTCATTCCTGCCCAAAGCTCAGCATCCCAAAGGAACACCCCTGTGGTTTGCTAGCAGGGAAACTCCAGACCGGCCCTTCCTTATCCCTTGCCCTGTGTTATCAGTCTCTCCCCACGGTCACTCGTGGCTCCTTGAGGCAGGTTACAACCCTGTAAGTGGTGTTTGAGCAGCGCCGTGACCGCCACAACCAGCAGGTGCCAGCAGAGCTCGGCAGCGCCCGGAGCGCCTTTGCTGCTCCAGGGAAGGGTGCGCAGCCCCGGGCACGCTTTGTCCTCGGTGTCTCGGTGTCACACAGAGAGAAAACATCTGGTCATCGACTCACATCCACGTGGCACTGTATGAAAGCTAACACTGAATTTAAGGAGAGCGTTTGCTGGAAGAAGGACTATGTTACTGGCCCAACAGGTGATTGCCTTCTCTGTTCAAAACTGCCTTATTTCCACAGGGAACTTTGGCTGGAATTCCAAGCCCAGCAGACCCGGTTTTTTTTTCCTATGTGTACGAAATTGAGGCTCCTTAATATCAGGTCTTGTATTTGTGTCAGTGTGCACAGAATATACCAGAATCTCTGCAGAGTACAGTGGACCCTCCAGACACATCACATTCTTGACTGCCCATGTGCAAACAGTGCAGGCAAAAGGAATAAAAGGCCAGGTCCTTGTGGTGCAAACACACTGCAAAGCTTTTCAAGTATAGGTTCTTTCTTCTGAAATTGTCAGTGCTCCTGCCAGAAGCCCTTGCAACACCATAAAGTATCACAGCGTTCTGAAATCAGTTGAGTGATGGAGATCCCTTCTGGCAGATTTCTTCCAGAGCAGAAAAACTTGGCCCCAGAGTGTTCAAAAAGTCAACAGGCAAGTCTTCACTCCCGATGGAGACAGAGCAGAGGGAGTCACTGTGCTCTAGTTCTCCTTCCTCAAAGTATGTGCAAGGCTCATCAACATCCCTGGAATCTTCCAGTGTGGTTTGGTAATCCAGTTTCTAAAGAAGGAAACAAACAAGGCAAGTCATCACGGAAGCTCCCACTGCCCTTCTGAAAAGTAAAGGAATTCCTGGCATGCAAACTAGCCAGGTAAGCCAGGAAGTTACAGGGCAGAGGATGGGCTTTTCTCTGGCAAGGAAAAGTTTTACTGAAACTCTCAGTTGCACAAACTCCAGAGCCTGAACTTCCCCCAGGGTCCAAATGAAGCAGCAAAGGGCATTGGATTGTCAGAGAGCTGGCAAGGGAACCTGACTTGCATGGCATGGAGTCTGGAGGCGTGAAGGACAGGCCTGGAAAGATGCAGGGGTCAGACAGGACATGGCAAGAGGAATTAGAACTTCCCTGACAGCACAGAAGTGCAGGAGCAGGTGACTGAACTGTAAGTGTGCCAGAGAAAGCATTCGAGCCCCACTTCTCCATTCTGAAGGACTTCTAAAGGTGACAGGTCCCAGCCTTGCAGGAACAGCAGATGACCAGCCAGAAGTCTGGCAGACAAAGTATTTTCAACAAGGAAGAGTCTTGAATGTTTCCCCATCAAAAAAATCCCTTGCTTTTGATGGCAGTACTTCTGAGGTGTGGGCTGAGGGCAGCTGAAGCCATGGCAGCTGTCCAGCTTGGAAAGCCTTTTTTCTTATGCTTACAAGCCAGCCTGACAAAGGAGGAGTTCAACAGTCATTTCTTACCTGAGCCAGTATTTTGTCCACTCTCTGCATGAAGTAATCAAGGTGTCTTGCTTGGAATGTCTCATAACCAGTGAAAAGGCAATTCTGGAAGACAGACAGTGTGTCAGGTTTGACCTGCACAAAGTCACCTTCTAAAGTTTCTTTCACACACAAATAATTATTGTTCTCGCTGTTAAATCCATTTCTCTGGTGCTGCCTCCTCCAGTCACATTGCAGCTTATTCTATTCAGGGATTATTTCTCCTCATGAGCACATTTTCCCTGGATACATGGAGTCACAACTCTCAGCATTCTTCACCTTCTCCAGTAATTAAACCTCTTTCTTCCTCTAAATCAATAGTTTCCTTTTCACGGCACCAAACATGACCTCAGATCACATGGGCAATCCCAGCTCCTCACTTTGATCTTAAGGATTGTGAAATTGGCTTCTCACATATATAAAAAAGACTATTTTACATTTTCTTTGTCTGCTGAAAGACAGAGATTGTTCTTCGAGTCTCTTGGTTATCCCTGTGTACTTATGAACAGAACACATGGCAATCACCTACTGGTGGAGACCAGAATTTTCTTCAGATATTCTTTGCAATAAAAAGAGAACATAGTACAAAAAACCCCAGAAGTCTTCAAACTCCAGAAGTACATCTTACAGTCCTGTAATACTCATAAATCCTGCCCGTGCTTTTACAGTATGTTAGGTAGAAGTTCTTGACCAGAATATTTTTCACAATTATCTGAGGAAAGATGGGTCCACTTTACTTATACCAGGAACTGAATAAAATTTTGTGCATATCAATTCAGGTACTGTAGTAAGAACTTTGGAAGAAATTACACCTCCTGATTTTCTAATTGAGTGATATTGTATCATCCTTCCTACTGTTAATAATACCAGACCTCATTCTTGGCACACCAATTTCTGTGGTATAAAAAAGGGCATTTACAGGCAGTTACCTCAACAATCACTTCTTTTCCAGTCTCCACAAACACAGCTGTTGGAGCAGCACGATGTGCAATATCCAGCTTAGCCTGCACACAGGGAGAGGGCAGGTGTTAATGAGGAACTGAGCTGGGTGGGAAGGATCACACATTTGCAGACTATTCCTTTTTCCCCTTCCATTTCCTCCCTTGCTGAACACACTACTGAGTGTGTGTAGCAGTGTGAGCAGGGATGCTCTGCTTCCCTTCTCTTGGATTCAGCAGCAGGATGAACCACTTGGGAAGGTGCTGCTGGTGCTGAAAAATGGTAGGAGTGTAAGGGTCTGTCACCAGGGTGGCATTCTTCAGTCCATGCAGAACGGCCCTCCCCAGGTATGCTTTGTGGCAAAAAAGCTTTATTTTTCTCAATACCAAACCCAGAGGAAACATAATTAAAGAGATGATTAGTAGCAGACTCAGCCACACAACACTGGGGTTATGTGAATATGTGCTTTCCCCCTTACCTCAGGAAAAGTATTCCTGCTCTCTTCATTATAGCTGATTAAAGTCTGTTCACCCTCCTGAGGAGGAACGATGGCTTTGCCTTTACATCCTGCCCTGTACCACCGGCAAAGCAGGATGCTGGAAACTGTGTAAACAAGGAAGGGAGAGGTGAAATGGATAGATGGGCATGGCTCACCACAGTGGGGCCCAGCCCAGCTCCAAAGGAGCTCCCTGGGAATCTCCAGCAATGCTGCTGGGCAGAGGGAATGCTTGGCTGGAGCAGAGCCTGCTGCAGAGCCCTGAGCAGCACACAGGAGTGCTCACACACAAGGAACCAGGGCAACAGGGCTGAGATATTCTTAAATTTTACTTCACATAAAGAATCAGTCATTCATCTCTTCAGCATTAGCCAACATGAGCTGGTAGAGGGGAAGCAGTTCTGGAACAAGTGTAACCCCACTGAATTCATTAATTCCAGTTTGTCAGTACACAGCCAATGTCAAAAAAGTCAAGTACTTAATTTTATTCAATGCAAACAAGAGTATTTACTTGGTTGTACTGGAGTTCAGCTTAAGGACAGTTTGCATTTGCCAGTCACCCTGCAGATGCAATATAACCCCGATTTTAGTGGATTTTAGTTCATGAGCTGCAGTTGCAGTGAGATCCAATGGGCAGATGACAGACAAGCTGCACACCCGAGTTAGGAGGTTCCTTACCCAGCAGCAATAAGAAAGCCATCAGTACTATTGCAGTGGCACCACCTGCAAGCCCCACTGCTGCTTGGGGAACTGGTGACTCTTCACATGTATGTCCATCTGGGCAAAAGCAGAGCCTGATGTGCTGCTCCTGCCTTGCAGAAAATCCTTGAGTGTCCTGAATAATGATGGGCACCAAGTAGCTGCCTTGTGGGAGGCTTCTCAACATCAAGAGCTCGACTGACTGCCCTGAAAAGAGGACAAGCAAGTTATTTCAAGACTCATAGAAAGAAGTCTGATATTCTGTAGTCCCTTCTGTTGATAATCAAAGGGAAACTCATTTGCACCCCAATTTAAGATACTTTTTTCAGTCTCAATGAACCATAGTAAATAGGACAAAATTAGATCCCACTTTATCACCTCGCTGAGCCTTCTGGGCAGAGAACTGTCCCAGCCCTGCTGCATTCTGGCACAGCTGCCCTGACACCGGAATTCATTATGTAATTAATCAAATGCAGAAGTAGTTCCTCAGCTTCCTACCCCCCTTTCTGCACATTGCTTCTGGTCCTCCCCTCAGCAGAGGTCAAGACTAATGCAATTTTTTTTTCAAAATGCTGTAACTTCATATTTTGAAAGTTGCTTCTCAACATCCTTTCAGTCCCATTGAGACTCATCAGTGACAAACTATAAAGGCAAGAGACAGTGAAGTAACTAGAGGGCACACAGCTGGCAACAAACTTCTCTGAAGTTCATGAAAGGAAGAACTCACCAAAGTTCCTTCCCAAAGTCCAGTTATGCTTCACATCATCAGAGTCCTCAGCCAGCAAAAATGTCAATGGCCCAGAGTGTGAATGGACCAGGGCAGGCTTAGCTTGTATAATGAGAAGTGTCCCTTCTTTTTTGTCACACACATCCACAGAGGGAGCCACTAGTGATGGCATATGATCACTAATGTCAGACAAGTAGAGCAGGATGGTGCCAGTAGCAGTCTGTGGTGGAAAGCCTAGACAACAGAAAAGGAAAGAGAAAAACCCTCACATTGACAAATGCCATTCACTGGCAGGATCTCTGGGTTACCCTGATACTCACACAAAACACAGGTTTTAAACATTAGGGTGTTCTATTATCCATTAACCACTTAGATCCTTAATCTTACTATAATTTGGTATCCAACATGCAGCTCATCTCCAACAGTCCAAACACTGCTTGACTCTTTTCTCACTGGCTGCTTACCATGACCAGTAGCTTGGACAATAATGGTGTACAGGCTGTTGTTCACAAAAGGGGATTCTTTCTCAAATTCTTTTGCCACAGTAAGAACTCCAGAATTCTCATCCACCCTCAGCCAACTGCCTGGGTCATGGGCTAGTTCATATCTGAACAGGAAAGGGAAAGTTATAGGTTATGATTTTAAATAGATTTTGGGTACTATACTAAACTTGCAAATACATATTCCTAAACTATTTCCTATTCTGAGAGCTAGAACATCTCCACTTACTTTATCTTATTTGGCACATCATCTGGATATGTGGCAGAATATTTTCTAAATACCCTCCCAGGCTTCATTGAATCTTCTTTTTGGACAATAAGTAGAGGAGGATGGAACTCAGGAGCACGTTGTGACTGTATGACCTTGATGTTCACTGTTGTGGTGCTAGATTCTAAGCCTGAGCTCATCACAACACCATTTTTACACAAGAAGAAAGGTTCTTCATTTGCTACAGCAATGACAAGTCTCATCTCAGAGTCACCTTCATAGTGGAGAGGCTGAAAACCCCAGAGAGAGTGTGATTAGCATTTATGACCTTTGGTTTGGCAGTCACGTCAAACCTTCCCTGGAACTCAGAGGAGAGCTGAGCTCGCCTGACTCAGCTAAAACACTAATTGATCGGCCTCATATTCACACTGGCCACTCTACACACTGTCATATCTTACTGCTCCTTACCTTGATAATGCTCAAAACGCCTTCATTTGTCTCTGGATCCGTCTCAATGCTGAACTGCTCCCTCTCATTGCCCTTTACTACTCTGTATTTTGCTCTCCAAGCTGCAGTGCTGGGAGAGTCTTTATCTTCCACTTGGAGCCGTAAGACAGCTGGATGTTCCTGTCCTGCTGAAACCTGTAGCTGGTACTGGGAGAGGAAAGGAAGGAAATAGGATATTTGTTTGTTTGTTTTAAATAATCTCTTCACAATGGCTTAAGGTTTTGATGGTGTAATGTAGCCACCAGCTTGCCTAACTGGGACTCCAAAGACTGGCTGAGAAATGCCAATGAACTCCCCTAGGGAGTGATGAGATCATAACAAAACGTAATTTGTTTGTCTTTATTCTTAATATAAACTGGTCACTGGTTGAGAGCTGAAAATTCAGACTTAATAATGCAGTGAAGGATGATACATGTACTGAGACAGAGGGAACAAATCACAGCTGTGAGAAGGGGTAGAATTTTACTAGGCTGGAGTTAGTGCTGATTAAACACAGACTGCCTGTATAAGCCTGTTTTGGCAGATTATTTAACATTATTCTCTCAGGTCATCCAAACACCATTCTGCAGGCAGGAGACCCGCCATAGTAACACACTGGTGAAGGTGTTTGCTCTCGTGGGTGACTTGGTACACACTGTTGTAACCTGGTATCTGTTCTTACCATTTACAACTCAAATATTTACACATATCAGTGCTTGCCATGACAGCACTGTGGGTGCATTGCTGGCTTTGACTGGGATAGCTAATCCAGGGCAGACAGTAGCTTGTAAAATAGAAAGTAGATTGTAGTCATGGAATGGTTTGGGTTGAAAGGCACCTTAAAGGGTGTCTAGCTCAACCCTCTGCCATGGGCAGGGACACCTTCCACTAGACGAGGTTGTTCAAAGCCCCAGCCTGGTCTTGAGCACTTCCAGGGATGGGGAATCCACCACTTCTCTGGGTAATCAGCACCTTACCTTCCCAGATGTTAGACTAAGATGGGCTGTCACCTTCCTTATGCTACCAGTGGGACAAAACCTTCTGGTGCTGGACAAGAAAACTAAGGAAATTTGCCACTGTCCACATTTTAAGAAACAGTTCTTCCAACACATAAACCTCATTTGCACATATTTTGGCCTAATGCCACATGTGTCTGAGGGTTCCCCTGCGCACTGCTGAGTGCATATTGCAGTTTGAAGGACTGAACTGTATTCAGAAAGGCTCAGTGATGATGCTGTCCCTTACGTCAGCACTGGCAAACACAGGGGGGTGGTTGTTTGCATCTTCAACTGCCACATTCACGGTTGCAGTAGATGAGAGCTGGGGACTCCCATGGTCACTGGCTTTAATCACAAGTTTGAAAGAGTTGGCTGTCTGAAAAACAGCAAGGAGGAAGTTCCAGAATTAGTGCAGAAGCTGCTCCCACATTTTGCCACTCTAGCTACAAAGCTGGAAGGGAGGCTCTCCTCCTCCTCACAGCTGGTAATTGTGGAATGAACATGTGTCATACATTAAATGATGAGAAGCTGCCAAATATACGTCACCTCATAATCCAGGCATCCTGAGAGAAGGATTGATCCCGTGGAAGGATCAATCTTAAATGTGAATCCATCTGCAATGGGCGTTTGCATAGTTATGGAATAGGACACCTGAGAGTTCACAGTGCCCACTTCATCTCTGTCCAAGGCTGTGACTTGGAAAACTGGCTCGTCTAGGAAGAAGAATGGAGATATTAATAGAAGTGTTTAGTCTCAGCATGGAGTTTCTCAGGCCTCTCTGCAGGCTCTTAAACACCCAAGTCCCAGGACAACCTCTGACTCTTCCTGTGGCTACGGTTATCCCTGGAAATACTCTGGCCACTACTTCATTTGGGTGGGGAATCCACCTGAAATACTTAGAGCCACATTCCTGGATTTCCTTTATCCAGAACACTCACTAGCTTTCCATGCAGCTTCTGAGGAGCTGACACCGTGCCCACTACACACCCAGCCTGAGCCTCAGTGCTTCTGAACAGTGCCTGAGCACCTTCTGGGAACTGAGGGGAACCTGCAGGTGGCACATCCACAGCTCAGATCAAAGTCTTGGCTTGTAGCTAAGGAGAAATACCTTGGGAGTTTTTGCAGAATGTCTCCAACATGATGCTAATGTACACTGAGGTGAATCAGGCATAGGAGAAAGTCCTTAAATATAGAGTGTTTAAGTAAAGGTAGGGAGAACAACTTTAGTAGGAAAGGGATAATAACAATGAAGGGATTCAGAAGGGATTCAGCAGTTTCAGACCCAAACTGCATCCTTTGGCTGGATGGCCCTTACCTTGACTGTGGTTCTCCCTGACTGTAATGCTGTATTCTTCCTTGGAAAACTCAGGAGCGTTGTCATTAATATCCTGAACCTTTATCTTGACAAGGAAAGGGCGGTCCAACAGCTTCCCACTTTCTCTGTTCTCAATACTGAACCGTATCTAAAGGAGGAGCACCCAAATATCAGAATGGACTGAACAGTACCATTTAGGTATTGGGATTGAACAAAAAACTTCCATTTTGAAGCTGTTTTAGTGAAATTTAGCCAAAACTGGCTTTCAGTCACATGCTTAAGTCATTATTTCACCTTTCAAAGGTAGCAGATCCATAATGGTCAGCCTGGGCATCAAACAATACTTTTAAAAGTAAAAAAATATTTCTAAAGGAGCTGGCTCTGGGTTATTAAAAAAGGCTGCCTAATATAAGTTCCATAAATACCCTTGGGGCCAGACAGAAGAATGCTTCCACCTGTGCTTCCCAGTTCTGAAGTATTTATTTAAGTAGCACACTCAATTTTCTTCAGCTGTATTTCCATGATATTTTGGCTTCAACTCCATGAATGTGCAGTGGATTCAAATCTGAGTGCTGAATCCTCCTTTGCTAAACTTAGTTCTGCTTTAAAACCAAGCCCTGGAACAGTTGTGTTCAGTGAGAGGGATTACAAAGCTCTCCAGAATTTATCTTTTCATTATGGAAGGCAAGACCTTGCACAGCAAACCACATGGAAAACTCTAATTTGGGTACAGTTAATCCACAGAGACACAAATAGGAATAAAATCAAACAAAATAAACATAAGGAGACCACAACTGAAAATTTTTTGCAAGAGGAAAACAAACCCACACTCACATATTTCATTCATACACTCGTTATCACATTTCTTTCATTACAGTTACTGCTTATGAACACTTTTCTGCTTTTAAGGAGAAACATATGCTTCCTCTTCTGTAAAGTTACAGTAATACAGCCTTGCAGCTCCTCCAGGATTATCTAGACTTCTGTGATTTATGACTGTGTGTTTCCACTCTCCTGCTTAGGAGGTTCCCTGTTTACAACTCAGTGTTCTGGCCACTACAGCTGTAACCTATTTGGGATTTCAGGACAACCTCTTAAGTTTGTAGGGGATGATCAAGGGTCATACCAAAAAGAAAACAGAAAGGCGTGGATATTTATGAGAGCACAAACAAAGAGACTGATAATAAACAGTAATGACAAAGTTACTGGTCTCTGCTGAGCCACTCAACTTAGTACCTATTTATAAGTTCAGGATAAGATATGGAGGTCAAAAAAACACAACATTATCATAGTGTGATAATTCTTGTGAAGGATTTAGCCATAAAAAAGCAATTAACCTTTGCAAGCAGTTTAAGGTATTCTTTGAAAGAGCCTTACCAGGAATGCTGGAGTCTTCTCCCTGTCGATGCTGCGATGTACGTACACATTGGCATCATCTTCTATGGAAAACAGTCCAACCTCTGGAGGTTCATCCACGCCAGGGCCACTGATTAAGTATTTCTGTGATGCATTAAGTGCTTTTTTACTGCCCAGCTTTGGAAAGGAGAAGTAGAACAATGCAGTGTGAGCAGGGAAGATGGAACAGGAATATAAAATACTCCAGGCTAGTCCTCTGTGTGCCCCCTTCCCCTTGCAGATGAGCCTTGCTGGCAGGCTTGGTCTCAGCCAAGCCAAGAGCTTGCTGGGCTGCAGCACCACCACTCCGCTCTGCCATGACCCTCTTACCTGCCCCTGTCCATAGTCTTCCTCCCCCTGAGTGTCCCTGCAGCTTCCCAAAAGAGGGAGCAGAACCCCTCCCACCCCACAGCCCTGCCCAGCTCTGAGTAAAGACAACAACGTTAAACAAGTAAGTGTTTTAAAAAGTTGCTGTTCAATGGACGATTCCTGCCCTCTCCTCCTTGTAGCATTTTATTGTACAACCTGTGGGGAATCATTAATGATTATTGAAGAAGAATTTTTCTGAAAAGGCTGTACCTGCCCAGCATATTTGGGGAATGGTCCTTTGTCCTCCTCTTGGACAGCAATGGTGCTGATAATCCAGGCCCTTTTTGTGCGCTGGAGAGGACGCAGACTGTGCAACTGAGAAGAATCCGTGCACTGCTGGATAAAGAAGAGTGCTCAGTGCCAGAGTTCACACATCAGCTGGTGTGTATCTGTTGTTACATGGCATGGACTACAAACCTGAATGCCCTTTCCTCGAATGGCCTGTCGAGGATCAGGATTTTCCATTTCCTGAGTGAAGCTGTTGGCAGCAGTAACCTTGTGAAACAAGAAAAGGGGATGTGATAAGTGTGGTTAGCTAGAAAACACTGATGTGTTGGCCAGCAGGAGTTTGTCTTCACACAAACATATTGATCCAGTTTTGACAACTGTATTGAATTGTACCTAACCCTGAAAACTCCACATATGTCATCTATCCCATTCCAACTGAATAGCATGAGAACTGGGCTACAATTCCTCTGGTCAAGCAATGCTGGTCCCAGAAACATCAAATCACTGCATCCATGCAGATACCAGCCCATGGTATCATCTCTGTGGCTTTTCTCAAACCAAGTATCTCCAGTTCTTAAGGCCTTTGTGCCTTGGGCTCCTTTAGAAGTTGTCTGGTATTGAAAGACATAAAGCTGCTTCTGGAAAAATGAGTTAAATCTGGGGAGTGTTCCAGGGTGTGACTCAAAGTGCTCCAAACAGCTGATTTACCAGAAAGTGAACACTGGATCAAACTCTCTAATGCAGGTGAGTAAAATAAATTGATGAGAATGGTGACTGCACCATATTAGCAGGATTTGTCCTTTCATAAGCTCAAGCTTGACACTGCTTTATCCTGGAAATCTTTCACCTCCAAGGACTATGACTCAGTTGACACTCTTGCCATTAGCTCACAGGTAACACGGACACCTCTCTGCCTTTCCTCAGAAATCCTGGGCTTTGTGACTCATCCCATCAATTCTTTCCAAAACCAAACCAGATGTCTGCTCGCCCAGACTGGGGCCAAGGTCAGGTCTTTACCCCATTACCTATTTCTGAAGAAACGAAATACTTCTAAACTTGTCATGCAATGGGGTTCACCAGCAGTGCCTTGGAGTTACTCAGCAGAGCTCTTGTAAAGCCAGGGGAAAGCTCTGTGATGTAAAACCAGCAAGGTTCAACCCAGCCCTCAGCTCTGCTCCAGGTTCAGCTCTGCTGGACCCCCTGGAGAAGCTTTCCCCTTGTGTATGTGCAGCACTTGTAAACATTTTGGGAGCTTTAACTGTGTATTTTACGGCTTCCCCCCTAGTGCTGTCTCCATTCCAGCCACGGGCACTGCTAGGAAGGAACAACCCAGGACAGGACCATGAATCCCACAAAACCACTCGTGGAAATGCCACTGAATTACTGGGGGGATGATTAAGACAGCAGGGTCACCACTGGGCTCACCCTCACCAGGAGTGAGTGCCCCGGTATCCCAAGCAGGAGGAGCAGAGGTTCCCATCCTTGGAAAGCCCCTTCCCAGGGACCTGAGCCCAGTTCCCCAGACAGAGGAGCCGCCTGTCTTGGAGGCACCACACGAGGACAAAGAGAATCACAATCACACAGAGTGATTAAGGTCAGAAGGAACCACTGGAGGTCATCTAGTCCAACCTCCTTGCTCAAGCAGGTCCCCTCAAGCACATTCATGGAATCCCAGAATATGCTGAGCTGGAAGGGACCCACAAGGACCATGGAGTCCAACCCTTAACCCTGCACAGGAGCATCCCCAAGGGTCACACCATGTGCCTGAGAGGATCATCTAAGTGCTTCTTGAACCCTGTCAGGCTTGGTGCCTACTCAGGATTGTGTCCAGATGGAGCCCGAGTATCTCCAGGGAAGGAGACTCCCTCCATCACCTCTCTGGACAGCCAGTTCCAGTGCTCAGCCTCCTGCACAGTGAAGTTCTTCCTCCTGTCCAGGTGGAATGTTCAGTGGTCCAGTTTCTGCCCATTGCCTCCCACCCTGTCACACCCCCAGAAGATGCTGGCTCCATCCTCCCTCTGTTCCCCCATGTTCAGCCAGACCCCCTCCCACAGCCCACACCCACCTGCAGGAGCAGCAGGATGAGGAGCAGCCCCATGGGAGCGGTGGGACCACGGAGAGCCCGGGAAGGTCCTGCTGGGGGAGGTGGGAGCATCCCGGTGCAGCAGAGCCAGCAATGTGGGATGCTGTGTGATGACTCCCTGCAGCCCAGGGCTTTTCTACCCACTGCTTCCAGCCCCGTGAGCTGTCCCAGATGACTGGGAGTGTTTCCACCTCGTCAGACAAAGGGGGAAAAGATGAACTGTTGTTTCTGTAAAAGTGGCCTCAAAGAGAAGCTCAGTGCTCCTCTGGTGTTGGGTTTCTTCAGTTTCCACCTGCCACTTCTATAGCCAATAAATGGGCCACGACTGCAATAAAGGTGAACACGTGGCTTCTTTTACCATTTCTTAGTAACTCCTCCATTATCTGCAAAAAGTAAACAGGCAGCTTTATATTCACTGCAAGCTGGTTTTATATGTCATGCCCAGGAATGCTGCTCTTCTGTGATGTCAGACTTTGAAACAAGAGCAGCTTCTGGAGGAGCTTATTTGGCAGCTGATGTAAACACCAGTGGGGTGTCCTGTTCCACTGAAAAACCATCACAACAGGATGAACTTGTGTACCTGAGGCTGAACTTCCCACCCTGTTACATAAAACTATATGAAGAAGCAGGAAATCAAAAAATTAGGTCTTGTAAAACCACATAAACAAACAAAAAAACCAGAGTATGACAAAGGTTCTGGCTTTGGAAACACCTCTTACAGCATTTTCCATTCTCCTCAATTGCTTTTACTGGGCACAGGGTTTATTCTCCTTTAGAACTGGAGAAGAATTAATTTAGTGTTCTGGAAGTTGTGAGAGGAAGACTTAGGGAAGAAGTGATCTCCTGTTCAGGCAAGAAGATCAGCAATAAACTGTGTCAAATAGGCCAGGAGGTTTCAAGCAGCAGTGAGTGTGGGGAGGAAGGGCAGGGATCTTCTGAGACCCACAAATACCAGCAAGCACTGGAGGGTTCAGGAACCTCAAAGAAGCAGGAAAACCTCAAAGAGCAAGAATGTTCTGCTTGTAAAATTCTTGTGTGGGATCTCACAGAGGAGTTTTGAAAAGCTTAACATAAAGATTGCAGAACCAGTGAAGCAAAGGGATTTTTCAGCAAGAGGAAATGCTGTGCTGAGCTCCAGCTCCATCCTGCAGTACAGGACTTTTCTCAAAGAATGATCCCAAGATGCCACCTCGAGGATGATGGAAAAAATACAACTCGGTACCAAACAGGCAGTATCTCACTTTTAATGTAGCAAATATACAGTAACTTTGAATTACAAGATCACCTTCCAATGAAATTACTAGCAAAAATATTCACAAAAATTTCAAATAAATAGGAATACATGATTACCAACATCAAAAGCTGGGCTGTAAACCCTCAGCTAATCGAGTTCAGTCCTTCCAGAGTGGTCTGTTTATTTTTCAGATGAAAAACCAATAATGCAAATGGGAGCAACAAAGGCTCAACACCTTTAAAATAAGGCAAAAAATAGTACATTCTAGGCAATTTCATCCTGTAGAAATTTCAGCTCCAAAACAGGTATCACAGCCTGACTGAAAAACTGTCAACACTCCCTCAAACTTCTATCCAGATCCCTTAAATAGCAAATAGAAGGTAAAATCACCTCAAAGGATAAATGAAGCACAGAAGGGACATGAGCAGCAATGGATTACAGTATTGCTCAAAGTTTCTTCAGTGATACAATAAAAATAAAGTTCAGCATTACTAAGGAAAAGTTGACACACACTGGAGTAAAATCCTCTTGGTTCACATCTTTGTAACAGGGTAATTTCATGGAAAACAACTGAGTTGTTCCAAGTTCATAGGTGTGAAATTGAAGAACAACCTGGCTGTTAATCCAAAATGCAAATATATATATTTATTCTGTAGGTAATACTGCAGAACTTTAAACCTTGACGTTTCCCAGCCAAAAAATAAATCATTCTGTTTAAATATCTCACATCACAGCAACTTGTTCCTCAAGAGTCATCACCAATGCCAGGCTTAGACACACAGACTTTTTTTTATTGCTAAACATAGTGAAAAAATATATATAATAGCCACACAAACACTGTGCTGTGGATGTATTTTAATTAATTAACTTTAAACTGAATGCATTTGAT
Organism: Anabacerthia variegaticeps; assembly: GCA_035583185.1. Taxonomy (NCBI): domain Eukaryota; kingdom Metazoa; phylum Chordata; class Aves; order Passeriformes; family Furnariidae; genus Anabacerthia; species Anabacerthia variegaticeps. The sequence goes on from JAWWEW010000051.1 coordinate 10,933,832, forward strand.
GGAATAAACTTTTCTGCTATATTCAGAAGTGCTTCTAGCCACAATATCCATCAATAGAAAATGAGGGAAACATAAACCATACTCCTCTCCACAAACGAAGCTCTTTTTATCTGCAGGCCCAGAACACAGTCAAGTTAAAACAGAAACAGGGTAAAATCCAACCCTTGCAGGTCTGCTCAGGCCAAGAGCTGATTGTTGAGGCAAACACACAATTTCTATTTCTGTGAGTGAACAAAGACAACGGGAGAAATATCAAATCAATGAACAGAACTGAGCCTGGTGTGATTATCATGTGAGACAAGCTCACTTGGCCAGATGACACTCAGAGCCGGATGATGAGCCAGTATTGAGAGTTATTAAAAGTGCCATCACCATCTCCACCTGCTTCACTTTCTAACTCCAACAACAGCCTGAGGTCCACCAGATCATAAGCACTACATTGAAACAAAACTTCCCCATCTCTGTGATAAGAAACTTTTCTCAATGCCAGTCACCTTGGTCTGGTTTCTGATTGAAATGTTGTTTATTCACTCTTCAAGCAGTGACCATGCAACCTGTGCCTGGACCTGCATGCCCTCCTTAGAACCCAGGAAAGCATCAATGCAGAGTGAGGTTTCATAGGAAAGTTCAGCATTCACTCCGTGCTATAACATTCGAAATCACAGTAACATATAATAACATTCTAAATTAATTACTGCATCTAACAGAATTTGTTTCAAACAATGTCATTCTGATTATTGCCTGGATCCTGCTCACCTTACTTTTTGTGCTTGTAACAGTGAACTAGAACAGTGCACTAAAATCCTGCTTATGGCAAGAGAAGCTCCACTACCTTCCCCTCCTGTGAATGTGCTCAGGAAAACTTGACCAAGGCAGGCTTGGAATACAAGCACTGGCTGCAGGAACCTTTCATCCAAAAAACCTGAAATAAGTGATGAGACTGAAGCAAAGCAAAGGGGTGAAAGAGTGGCAATGGAATGTGCTGGTCCTCTGCAGCTGCTGGTGTTCAGTTCCATCCTCTGAGTCCATCACCCCTCTGAGACAGCCAATTGATTTGATTTTTGAGCATGTCAGGTTAAGTTTCACTTAATTGCATAGAGCTGAATGTACATGCAACTACAATTCATTTTAACTGGAACTTCACAAATACTGAATCTGGAAACATGATACTATTCCATTGGTTTCCTTTATCAATTTAAAATTTCACATTTAGTCTCCAGTAGACTAGGAAAAAAACCACTAAAAATATTTCTTAGACTATTCCTGAGCAATGTTTTTATGTACTGTAAAATACTCTATAGTTTATTACTACATTGATTAAGAGTCTCACATTTTAAACTACATATATATAAATCCATGCTTTGAAATTTTACAAAGCTGAAGATCTGGTAGGCACAATGAAAGATAGAAACAGCTAAGCATCTTAAAACCAAGATGAGCTCACCAAGAGAAGTGCAATTTAGCTATATACAGAATGTACTCTTTAGTATTTGCTACTTTTTCACTTTCTCTCACAATGTGAAGGATCCACTTGTAGAATCTGGTCCATCAGACCTCAGCTCACTTCTCATGACCACTGTGAGTGGTGGCTGAGGAGGAAGTTAGTGCTGACCAGGATTCTGTTTTAAAATGAAAGTACAAAACATCCTCTAGAATTTCATCTAGACAAGGTCGTGTCCCCAGCTGCTGTGATTGAGTTGGAATTGTAACACATGAACTGACAACTGAATATTCTCTAAATTATCCTTTGTATTCCCTTGTGCCTCAGAGACACAAGAGAAGACAGAGGGTCCAAGGCCAGGACCCAGTCCTGGTTGTACCATTTCCTTCTGCAGGGTATTTCCCCATGTCACCTCACTAGACCTTGAAACAAGCCAAGCTGGGCTGGATCCTGGGATAAGTAATAGTCATCTTGGGTGACTGAAAATAGGTATCTTCTGTACCAAAATGCATCTTTACCTGAACTTACAAAAGCCTTTAAATTCTTCCCCTAAGAGTCGATTTTTTAGGTTTTGAGAGGCCACCAGTTCTGCAAATGAGGCCACACAGTCTCTGGTAACGCCCTCATTTTGCATTACTCAAATATACCCATGTGCAATTTGAAATTTGGCCATTTCCTCTAATGACAAAAAGCATCAAGGCTTACGAAATGAACTTCCAGGAAAGCCGTCTGTAAACACAGTGAAAATTCCAGGTATAAAAATACACATTCCATTTTCTTAATCTGTCACTACTGAAGCTGTCTGCTCCCTAATATTTTAAAAAGATCCTTTCTGCATTAAAATATTTCAAAACATTATCTCCATTCTTCTTCTTCTCCAAAAAAAATAGTATCTATTTCATCAAAAAAATCCAATGCATCATCTTCTGTGAAGAATTAGAGTTGACTTTGCATAGATAGCAGGCTCCACTATTTTCTAAAAAATCAGAAAACACCACCATCAACCCTTTCCCATAGAACAGCAAGAAGAAAGAGCATGGACCCTATTCCCTCAAATACCCGTGGAACAGCACAGGCTTCAACACACTGGTGCAAATAGGGCGTTAGATATTTCTCGAAACTTCACCCTGTGCCATTGTTATCTTCACTGAGCAACTGGAGATATTTTTGAGGAAGGACCAATGGAAGACACTTGCCTTCAGGGAAAAGATTTCCTGCCGGCCTTGCTGGCTTAAGATCAAATGGATAGAAATGAACAGTGCTGACTCAGAATGAAGAACCTATTTTTTATCTCGGGATCTTCCTCTGAAGAAAACCCTTCTGCACTGGCCAAAAGCATCAATGTTTACTAAGGAACTCTCCTTCACTTGAATTTGTGGGACGTTTGCTTTGTGCCATTTGTTTTCAGTTTCCTGTCCCCTGCTGGTTTTTTGGGAGGAACATGATTGCTGGCATTGCCATTTTTCTTTGGATTTGTACACGTGTATGTTTTTAAGCCTTTGATGGGAGCAGCTGCACCGTGGAACACCGGGCTTTGCTTGGGGGGTCTGATATTACCAACATTTTGGATTTTAGAGCTGTTCTCCGCAGGCTGCAGATTGAGAAGCTGCTGCTTTGCAGCCGGTTTCTTTTTCAGTTCACCCCTGGTGTCAGCCCCAGCCTGCCTCTGAGAAGGTGCTGCACAGCCCGTCCTCTCGGGCACTTTGGAGTGACCCACATGAGAACGCAACTGGCGACTCTCCTCCCAGTGTGGCTCCCCCCTGGCACCCCAACAGCTCCTGGGCAGCTTGGCAGCACCATCCTGGGGAGCCAGCTGCCTGCTGGGCAGGGGGCTGAGCAGTGCCTTGCCTTTGCCAGGGCTCTTGAGGGCCCGGCTGGGGCCGGGGGCAGTGTGGGGCCTGGCCTTGGCCGCCCGGCCCCGCTCGCCCTGCACGCTCTGCAGCTGCAGCCACTCCAGCTGCAGCAGCCGCTCGATGTACTGCTCCAGGGAGCCCGTGGGCTTGGGGCGGAGATCAGCTCTCCCCTCCACGTGCACCGAGATGGCCAGCTGCTTCAAGTCCCACGAGTTGAAAGGGGGCGGGAGGAAGTCTGGGTAGTAATATTCGGAGTCTTTAAAACCCATTTCAGGGACATGTTCCAAACAGTCTGGATCGATTTCTTCAGCTCTGAGAATGAGTTCTGGTGGAGTGCAGGGAGAGGGGGGAATGGGAATCCTTTCGGAATCAGAGAGGTCACTGGCACTATCATCCTCAGCATCTTCTTTTATAATTTGTACTGATTCAAAATCCAGGAACATTTCACCTACAGATGCTTCTTGCCATTTAGAAGAGCCTGGACTAGCTCCAGCAACGTGGTCTTCGTGATTCCTTTTGAACTGTTCTTTTTCCCTGCAATAAAAATGTTGCACTGGCACATCTTTAACCCTATAGAAGGTTCCTTGTGTGCTGCCCTTTGTGCTTGGAGGGATCCTGTGCAGAAAAGGTTCATTCTGCCTTCTCTCTGGGAGACTCCTCTTTGGTCCTTGTACGCTGGGCAGGGACGGGCAGACACTCGGGGTCCTGCGTGGGAACAAAGATCATGTCCTGTCAGAAGGGTTCATTCCTTGAGCATCGGTTTGCAAAGGCCTTGCTACCCCCTCCAAGGACATGACTGCAGCTAAAACTGCCATGGAAACTTGGTAATGAGGCAAAATTAATACTTGATGGTAGAAATAACACTGCCTACTACTGCATCTTTTGTCTTATTTTATTTTATTCTCATTTTTCCTAAGAACTCGCTAAGGAAGGAGAGTAAGTTTCCATATTGACACCTTAAATTTGTTGTCCTCATAAATGCTGAACTCTGGGGCCAATGAAGTAAAAAGCATTACAGAGCAGCTGTGATTCCATCACAAGCATTTTATACACCAGTTTGAAATGACTACAAATGAAACAGGCAATCTGAAGATAAAACTACCTTTTTGACTGAGTGTTGCTGTCCAGCTGGCTTCTTCCCTTCTTAAAAACACTTGGTTGGTCACCATCTTGAGTGTCATGGGAAATCTGAAGAGATATGACAGTATGTGACATTATTAAGAAGTTGACTTAAACTAGCTACTCTTTTTATGTTAAAAAGGGGATTATTTACCTTTTCAATGGCACTTGATACATTCTTGCCTAATCTTCCAGGAGGAGGTTTCACATGAGAAATTGGTTTGTTCAGTCCTTTGGTACTTGGATGGCTTTTTCCATTACTGTAACTAGCAAGGATTGAACAGAATATCACTTACAGATAGCAACATACGTGACATATATATCATATATATCAGAAAGGACATATACATATCATATATACATATATCAGAAAGGAAATACATTAAAAGCTTAGAAGGCAATTCAGTTTAGAAAAGAGAATTGATTGCAACTATTCTTAAAGTTCATCAGACTTCTGCAATGGTCACTTTTTACTTTTATACTTCTAATGCACTGCTGTATTCTTAATACTATTTTTAATGCAGAAGTGAATAATTCTATCAGATGATCTCATAATAGAATGTAGCCCTTACATAGAATCCTCTGCCAGAGTATTCCAAAATTACTTGGGGGATAATAAATAATAGATATTAGAGAGCAGATATTTAACTACAGATTTCTGTAGTACCTGAAACTGCAATTTAACAAAATTAATGATAACAAAGTACAATATAAAGGCCACAGCAAGTGAAATCTTGCCTGTCTTCCTCATTTGCATACTGTGAATAAAATTTAAATAATTATTCCTTTGAAGTCAGGGAGTGGAAGTCAGCAGGGAGTACAATGTATATTCTGACATCAATACAAACTATTGCACAAAAGGCACAAACAAAACTCACTATTTCATGTTACAATGGGGTTGGGAGAATATTTGTAGGAGAAGAAACTCCTGTGTAAGCAAAAGAATGGCATGGCTGATCTGGGCAGCTTAAAACTAAACCACATCTCTCCTCAGTTAAAGCAGACACATTTCTGTGCAAGCACACAGCATAAATAAATCAGCATGTTCTGTAGGAACCAGAAAACAGTGTTTGTTCTACAAACAAGAAATTTTGCTGATTTTAAATAGGAAAGCTTCAAAATATGGTTTCAAAACAGGAACAAGCAAACTGTGCCCTCCCAGTCTAATTTAGCTTGACTGCAGTTCAGTTAATTTGCCAGCATGTACATCTGGTTTTCAGTTTTTATGTCAGTATAGTCAGATTTTGTTTTTTAAAAAGCCTGATTTCACCAATTCTTGAGCTTCTAAAAGAATAAAACTACGTCTCATGCCTCCAGCACTGCTGCAGTCACCTCTGTGACTTTGTGACCTGCGTGATCATCCTGCACGATCATTGCTGCTGCTGTGGCTCTGGGGAGAGCACGGCAATCTCAGCAGTTCAGCCAGGCACTTAGGAACTAATCTACAGCACTGTGACATTGCTGCAACTACAAAGAGAGAAATTAATTTCCTTACTTTACCATTCCTTTGTGGTTTTCATTGGGGTGGCTGTGGTTGCCCTTCTGCTGTGCCTCTCTGTGCAGTAATAAGGGATACTCTTGAATGCCTGGTCCCATTATTCCGCTCTGTCAAGGGTATCTGCACCTTTATTTTCACATGATCTTCAAACGTCCCCAGCCTTTCGGGTTTGCAGGACACAGAGTATCAAAGGCAGGCATCACCACCTTCTAAAGCTGCTGGGAACAAACAGAATCCTCCCAGTGTGATTCTATTTTTAAAGCAGGAAGATAAACACAATCAGCTACTGGAAAACGCTGTCCCCTCCTCCAGCACTCGCTTAATGGGAGCCAGCATCTCTCACTACAATTCCCAGTCCAGGGAATTACCTGGGGGTTGGCAGTGCTACCAGAGCTGCTGGGCAGTGTCATGTGCTCAGCACCCTCAGCATCCTCAGCACCCACAGCACCCTCAGCATGCTCAGCACCCACAGCATCCTCAGCACCCTCAGCACCCTCAGCATCCTCAGCACCCTCAGCCTCCTCAGC